>CACVBM020001193.1:0-34723 GCA_902728155.2 Microthlaspi erraticum
GGCTGTGGCCACAACAACTCAGGGCTTGTGTCGACCACTTCAGGCATTGTTGGTCTAAACTGGGCAGCTACATCGCTCACCTCTCAGATGGGAGAAAGATTCTTAGGTCTTTTGTCTTATTGCTTCTCCGGAACGGGAACTAGCAAGATCAACTTTGGAGAGAACGCTATTGTAGCAGGAGATGGGACAGTAGCAGCCGATTTGTTTCGAAAGGCGGATAAACCGAATAACTACTACCTAAACCTAGACGCAATCAGTGTTAATGATAACCGTGTTGAGACGCTGGGGACACCGTTCTACGCCACAGACGGGAACATTGTCATAGACTCTGGAACCACTTACACGTTCTTGCCCGGGAGCTACTTGGAACAAGTGAAGGCGGCAGTGGAAAGCGTTGTGACAGCGGAACGAGCACCTTCCACATACGGCATGCTTTGCTACTATTCGAATCTCATTGATATATTCCCGGTGATTACTATGCACTTCTCCGGCGGTGCGGATCTTGTGTTGGATAATAACAATGTGTATGTGAACATGGGAGGAGGAGGAAGCTTTTGTCTGGCGCTTATGGATGGTGATCCCATGCAAGTGTCCATCTTTGGGAACAGAGCACAGAACAATTTTTTGGTGGGTTATGATCCTTCCTCAATGGTGGTTTCTTTTAAACCCACCGATTGTTCTGCACTGTTTTAGTTTTTACCTTCAGTTTTCTTATTTTCTATCTATTAGTCCTTTTTATTACAAGCATAGAATATGGTTTTGTTTTAGCTTTTACGTGAGATTTTTTTCCTATTAAAAAAGTTGTGTTTTAATGAATAATATGCTAACGAGTTGTTACACAAAATGCATACAAAACAATTCTATAGAGACCAGTTATAGGATATGATGGAAATATTCAAGATTCTCACAATCACAGAAGGAACTAAAACCTTGCGAAAACTAACCGGAATTCAAATCAAATGCGGATGACACAGAAGAAGCTAAGAAACTGTAGACACCATCACACAAAAAGGGTTATGAAATTGAGACTTTCACTCAAACATCGTACCACTACGGACATAATTAATATCGGCCAATACACTAACTTTTTTAAGTCTCTAAAGTATATTAGTATTTGCTAGCCTCTCACAGCTTGCACCGTTGCAATCATGTGAGCCATGACATGAGCATATCGAACAGCGGTGTGCTGTGGAGTGTATGTGTCTGCAAGTCCAAACTCGGCAAAGTTGAGTTCAATGTTGCCGAACTTACCAGGCAACGACCTTTTGGACATAGCTTCATGCCATATCTCCATGAACTCCTCCATCACTTTTCTTGCCTTTTCCATTGAGGATATTGGCAGATACTCCACCTTCATATACACAGTTAATACACCACACAAGGTCACAAACCTTTGTTATTAAATAAATGATTTCATCTTCTAACTGCATCAACATTGTTCAATGTTCATCATCATCTATCTTAACACTGTCAAAATCATCAACTATCCATCACCAAAACGTTTCAAGAAACACACAAATATGAGTAATCTAGATGCATCAACAAGATCAATAAGCTTGAGAATACCTCCATGACGATGCCTCTAACATTCTCGGAATGAGTAGGAACAACTTTACCAGCTCTGAGTCTAAAATCACCGAGTTGGTACTGAAAGCCTTCAAAGAAGAGCGCGACTTTGGATTTGTAAGACTGAAGCTTCTCCATAATCAATTGAATCGACGAATCTGCTTCCACCACAATCCTCTGCGACCTGATGATGAAATAGTACTTGCTCGGCTCATCCGCTAACGATATCCCTAGAAAATCACGCGGCAGCTCCGATTGATTCGTTTGATCTGCTCCCAAATCTCACTCAAGGTTAAGGCAAATATGATGAAGAAGAAGGAAGGAGAAAGGAGAGAGAAAAATCGGGAAGAAACCTCGTAAAATGGGTCTGTAATAGTTGAGAGTGGCTTTCCATCTTCCTTCTTTGACGCCATTGATGCTCTCTACGCACTGTGCAGCTTCGTTCAGGATTTGGCTGCTAACTGTTGATCCTTGATTCGGTTGCCAGTGCAAAACCCTAGAATAAACCCAGAGAGATTGAAACAAAACGAATTAAAATACCCCGAATTTCAGGAACGATTTTTCACCTTTTCCTGCAATTGACGAGAAAGCTTACTTACCATTTGACGGGCATTGTTGTTGAGGGAGAAGAAGAGCTCGCACTTACTCAACAAAGGGAGCCTTTTTAGTTTTTACTAGAAGAAGTTATACAGTATATATATATATATATATATATATCTTTTTTATTTTCATTAAAACAAATACGACATTTTTCATTCCAAACAAATAATATATATTTGGACTGATAATTTACAGAATCAACGAGTTAAACTTAAAACAAGTACCACATTTTTCTTGAAAACAGTATATAATTATGCAAGATTTCTAAAATTTAATAAGAATATATGAAAAAAATGTAGTTACATGTTAACTGAATTTTAACTGGTAAAATAAAAGGAAATTGAAACAGTCAGACAGTGACTTCAAAATTTTCTAGCCAGTTCTACACTTCTACTACTCGCTCCCTTTTATTTGTTGCTTTTACTTTGTGTGTTTGTGCCTTCATTGATCCTTCTTGCTTCTTCTTTTATTTTGCCAGTGCCATAGACTCATAGTCCTTTGTTTTAACTCGTTGATTCTGTAAATTATCATTAGCAAAACATTAGTTTAAGAATTCTGCTCAAAATGGCGATTCAATCATAACATGTTTTCCTAAATGCACAAAACACTACACTTTTGTCGTTTTAACTTTGAAGATAAAGAGCAATGTCAAGATCTCTACAGATTTCGAAAATGCAGCCAAAAAAGGATTTACCTTAAATCAGTATAATTTGTTAAATAGTTATACTTCCACGCTTGAACTTCATAATCTAACCTACTCTCTACACGCCTTTCTCATTAATAAATAAACTTTCATAATCTTAAGAAAGCTGTGGAGCGGCGTTGGCTTTCTTGTTTTCTTCTTCTAGACTCGACCGGATTGTTTGGGAAGATGCCAATTTGTTGAAGCTGCATATCAGAAATGTTTAGAAGAGCATCAGATCAAACCCAAAACAACAACAAAAAAAGTTTGTGTTAAGTAATTATAAGACGTTAAACTCACCATATTAGTAAATCTCCACTTGATGATCTTTTCTCAGATATCCATTCAGGGACCAGCTCTTGCATTAAGACAAGTTGTTCTTCAACTTCTCCTGCAAAACGACAGAGAAAAACAAGAAAAGTTAGGATGGTTTTGAAACGCCGAAGAAGTTGATATATTAAAGTACTCAAGAGGTTAAAGAGCTTACTTTTGTCCGTAATATCAGAATGACCGGCGATAACCTTGTGCACAAGCTCTTCTTTTGTGATAACCCAACGCCTTATAGATTGAATCAAGTAGTGGATGACATTGAAAAGCTTAGGCAGGCACTTAATCATCTTTCTCCTTCTCTTTGCCTCCGAGATTGCTGGATTCTGCTCCTCAATTGCTTTTCTCTCTTGTTCTTTAATCTGAAATTAGAAATAACAAGATGGAATAATCTCTCAGTTAGTTCATCTTGATCTCAAGCTAAAAAGTATAATGTGATTACGAGAGCAAAGGGAATCTGTATAAGAGATGTATTACCGATTGTCGAAGTTTAGCAGGAAGTATGCTGAGGATTTCATCATCGCTAAATGCATCTTCCTCTGGCACTTGATCGATGGCATAATCATCTATCACATCCATAGCTTTCTCATCCTCCGTAAAAGATGTAACGTCCAATGAGCTTAGCAAGGAACGCCTTGCGAGCTTAGCCGGTGGGTCAGTAGAAACATCATCCGGATTTACAGAACCACTGCTTCTTTTAAGCGGACGAGCTGTCAATGGCGTACTGATCAGCCGGGCAGGAGTTGAAGCAAATTCAGGTGGAGTCGAAGCAACAACAACTGGTGGTGACTCAGGTTTAGCCGGCGTTGAAGGCACATTAGCTAGAGTTGAATCAACAATAACTGGTGTTGAGTCGATTTTAGCCGGCGTTGAAGGTACATTAGCCAGATTTGATACTGGTTTGACTGGAGTTGACGCAATGTTAATCTCAGAAGAACTTGGTTTAGCAGGAGTTGAAGCTGTTTTGACTAGAGGTGGTGACGAAGTTGGTTTAACAGGGCTCGAAGCTGTTTTGACTGGGATTGATGGGACTTTCATGAACGATGAAATCAGTGTAGCAGCTGGGATTGAAGCCATCTCTTCCATGACAGAACTAACACTCTTAACCTCATCCTTTGACTCTTCATTTGGTTTCCTTCTATTGTACAGCTCTGGAAGTGGTTCCTCTGGCACTTCATCACCCTACACATATAAAACCTCCATTAGCATACAATGTAACAACCAAAACCGTGTAAAGAACGCATTTTTATGTCCCATCACAGGGAATAAAAATATACCTGAGGGTGAGCTTTAACAAAATCTGCAAGTCTTGTCCTGAACACTTTCCGGAGTGGGATCTTCTTACTCTCTGATTTCGATTTGTCACTATCTTCAACTGCATCTGCGTTGAGTGTAATGTGAAGATCTGGTTTCATGCAGCTTGTTCTTTCGTCATGTATCAATACTCTCTTGATCTCGATTGCCTCTGGCAATATATGCTTTAGTTGAGCCAAGTGATTGTAGCAAAACCTCCTGCAAATAGATTCAAATCAAAAGTTTGACTTAAGAAATTGGGATGACTATGAATTTCTAAAATCTACAGGAGTTATTAGTGAATCTATTAAAAAACAGATCTAAAATAACGATTTTGTCTTATCTAGCATGTAAAGTATAAAGGCAAAGATCAAATTTGATTGTAAATTCAGATCACATTCCATAAGTGACAATCAGTGAGCGCATGAACATGAGTGAAATTGAAAATGTTCCAGGAAAATACCTTTCGGTTAAACCCTCGATTTTTCCAGAGATGTTGAAAAACGTCGGCTTGGAACCTCGCAATTTCGATAATCGGATCGAACTGTCTAACGCATCGAAGAACTTCCCCAGATTTTCGTATCTGCAGCAACCCAGATCTCATCAGTATCACATTAACAAAAAGGGGGAAAATTGAAAAATCATCTAAAACCCTAGAAAAATTAACTTACTTCTCCGGAAGTTTGTCCTTCTCAGCATTCTTCGTATTGCTAATTCGTTTAGAGGCCGAAGAAAAGGAATCGTTATCGGAAAACAAGAGTTGCCCCCTGGCGGATGACACCGGATCGTCAGATCTACGACGAGATCCAGCGGCTTGGCGAATCTCTTTCACGGATAGAGCCACAGATCGGTTTCTGGATCTAGTGTGGATATTCTCCAGCGGCCTCTCCGGTGTGGGCACGGATACGGAAGGCGAATTAGGGATCCCGGGTTTCGATTTTGGACATGGAGAGTCCATCAGACGTTTCTTCGATTTGAATGGAATGGATCCAGAAGAACCTGATGCACTCATTTTCCAACAAAGTCAATGAGCTTCAGATTCAGAGATTGAGAGAGAGAGTGTGTGTTGAGGAGAGAGAGAGAGAGGAGAAGCGATGAAGAAGATGAAGAAGGGTTTATATGGCGCGCAGAGGAGAGAGAGAGGAGCCACGTGTGAGTCCCGCTATATTCTGCCGTTTCTTCCCGCCAAATTCTGCCGTTGCTTCCCGCGAGATGATATCACCGAGGAGAAGCCCATGCGGCCCATCAAGATTAACAATATTTCTTTGATATTTTCCTACTTGGAGAAATTTGTATATGCTCTCATACAATGTACATAGTTCAATATTTATAGATTCTTTGAATATAAAGATAGATCATCATAAGGGAAATATTATTATCATAAGAAAATATAACTATTTATAAACTATACAGTTAGTCAAACAAATCAACTGTAATTAATATTTTAGATATATTCAATATTTTTCTCTTACTAAACATTAGGAAATTTTATCATGAGATATCTTTACTTTAATCCTAAAATTGTTTTCAATCATCATTTCTAATATATACCAACAAGCTTCAACTTTTATACTAAATGCTATATTTTCCACTGTTGTTATATGTACATATTTTCAAATCTATACTATATAAAGGTTTATCATATTCTCATTTGGTAATACTAAGAATTATTTCCTCATTTTTTATTCTTTGAAAAATCTTTAAAAATTTAAGAACTTAGGCTTTGAATAGTGACCAAGTAATGATGGGAATAAAAACATTCCTCCACATTCCCTAAAATTACACCATTCATAAGTAAAGTTCATTTCTTTTTATTTTTGATTGATTAGGAAATTTTAATGTAGAAATGTTTCTCATCAAATATGAGAAGGAATAAAAGTTCCATATATTTTATTCCTCCTCATTTTTTTTCTTAAAAAGATTAGGAAGAGTTTGGGTTTGGGCTTTAATTCCTCTCCTGACTCAGAACTAACATTTGCTTATACCTTATTACATATGGCGTATAACATTCTCCCCACCGAGAATGGAACTAGGAGCCCTACAGGACCAACCCATGCGCTTAAACCATTACCCTACTTCATACATTATTATCATCGGATGAAGTTGTAAGATAAATTTATCTTCCTTTTATATGGTCTTATATTAATCCGTATTCCTATTGAGCTATTGCTATTCCATAACATAATGGGTAATTAATTAACTTAAATATAAATGAGTATTTCCTAATAATCTCTACTTTGATGGACGGTTGAGATTAAAAGGAAACCCTAAAGAGGAATTATGTCCTCTCTCCACCTATAAATATATGCCTTTAGTCCATTGTAAAGGCATCCTAAAAGAGACACATAAAGTTCATAGGCAAGGGGAGAAAAACCTAATCACTTATCTTAGATTCAATACCTCTATCTCTTCTCTACAATGGCTGGAGGTAAGTCATCTATAAACTCTTATGATTCTATTATGTGATTACTCTGGATGTTTGAAGATCTTAGGGTTCATGTAAAAGTATACTTACAGAAGTAGGTGAAAGAATGTTGGTGAATTAATCTTCATTATGTTAATAATACAGTAATGTTGTTTTTCTCCCTTTTTTGTTTAGCTATTACTGTTTGCCACAAGCTTGAATCATTTTGTACAAGGTTACAACGTCAAAACAAAATATTGAGGGTTTATTTTGTTTTTCTCTTCTTGCTTACTCTACCAAATTTGTCATATCTATATATTGTCTTGATTTGAGGAACTATCATTTTGGTGTGTAAATGGGATGTTCCGTGGTATAACAGGAAGAATGCAAACGGGTATCAACTGAGGGACAGACTCTAAGATCAATAAAGGTAGTTAACCACGTCTTTTCAGTGTGAAATTTTCTTAGTGTTTTGATCTTTTGCTGAATTTAAAATTTTGAGTTATTTTAGACTAATACTTCGACAGCAAGATGTTTGAGGTTCGATTCCAAAAAAGATGCTGATTTATGCATATTATTAAAAGTAAGCTTACAAGAGATTTTCAAAAATGGTGTTGTTGGTGCATGTAAAGTTGTTCATTCACCAAGCGGCTATAGCTCGACTGGTAAATGGATCCTAAGCAAAACTTAGAGGTCACAGGATCGAGTGCCATTTGGGACGAAACCAATATTACATGTTGTGGTTTCGAGTCTAAAGGGATGTACGGACTTTGGCCCATAACTTCTTAGTAATTAAGAAAAAAAAATTGTTTATTCATCTCTACGGTTCGTATGTATCACTAGTATCATAAAACAGGGCCGGTACTCCTAAAACCCGACACAAGTCCTTTACTGGTCCATCAGGAAACATGGACCGTACTCCTAAAACAATTGGCCCATCATAAAAGTTCTTCTTCTTTTTGGGGAAATTGCTCATTTTATTCTCCAACTATTTGTAATGAGAATTTTTTATTTCTCAAGTATCACTTGCTCACTTTAATTCCTGAAATGTGAGTTGACTGTCCAAAATTATGATTAAGAAGTCAAACTTTCAAAAATAAAAACAATATTTGAATAATAGACACAAAACATTAAATAAATTTGTAAATACATAATATATTCACCATTATATCTTAAAAAAATCTAAATCAATAATTTAAATAATTTGTTTTGCGATTTTTATTGATATTTAGTTTGAATCAGGTGGATTCCGGGCTAATTTTAAGATTTGTGTCACATAATCTATCAAAATTTTAATTTGAATTTTATAAAAAATCATCAAAAAGATTCACAGATTTTTTTTTTTTTATGTTTAACAATGAAAATTATGATGAATTAATGATTTTATTTAATATTATATGTTTATTATTAAAAGTTTGAGTTTTAAATTATAATTTTGGTGCAGTTAACACACATTTCAGGAATTAAAGGGAGCAAGTGATGGTTGAGGAATAAAAGTTCTCATTACAAATACTTGGGGAATAAAATGAGCAATTTCCCCTTCTTTTTGCCAATTAAAAAACTCTTTCAAATTTTGTTTTCGTTTCCTAAAACTAGAGATTTTCAATCTGGATTTCCAATCTGGATTTCCATTTATTTTTTTCTTTTCTTTTTAGATTTTTGATTTATTAATATTTAAGGTAAGTCTGATAATCTTATATTCTTATGGTGTGATTTTGTTTGCGTTTATTTGGACGTAGAAAAAGCTTAAGGTGAACCTGTTTTAATTTTTAAACCATATCAAGGACGGTTCAGTTTCCAGATCAACTAATTAGTATTTTAGTTCCGTTCGGTTCAGAAACGCATGGGTCGGTCCGAAACATCTAAACCAAGGATCGAAGTAAACTAAACAAAAGAAAAAAAAAAAAAAAAAAAAAAAGGAAGAAGAGAATAAAAAAGCGTCTCGTGTGATCACGTTTCTTTGGTTAAGCATCTGCAAGACAAGGGAAGAGGAAGAAGAAGAAAAGCCCAATCCAAAAACCAAATTTTAGTCCTCCAAGCATAAAGGATCAATATTTTATCACTCCTCTTTTCTTCCACGCAAACCCAATTTCTCCTTCTTATTATTCTCTTCTCCTTCAATCGAAAATCGTCCGTCGATCAATTTCGCTCCTCTCTTTTCAACTTCTTCATCCAATTTCCACTGCCCTAAGGGATAAAAAGTTCGCCTTTCGTTGGATTATTCCTTCCTTAAAGCTTCGGCTTCAAGACATATTACGCTAGCTGGTTGCACAACTTTGCTTTCTCTTTGCTCTTCCTTTGGTCGGTCGCCGGTAAAGTTTTGATCTTTTTGTTTGTAGTTATCTATAAAGTTTGGTTTTTTTCGGCACAGTGATTTTGAGGGGAGAATTAGTTCATGGGTTGGATGAGTTTAGCCTGTTAGTTGATGGGTTTTGGGCGTTGGGGTTTGACGTTTCAATGGTTCCTGATTAGAATCGCTGTTAATAGTAGAATAGTAGATATACCCTTAGTTGTTCAAAAAAAAAAAAAAAGTAGATATACCCTTCTTGTCATGGGAAGAACAGAGTTGGTTTAAAGGAATTGACTTTGATCAAGGTATATTGTCTGTGCAATAGTTGCGTGAACCTTGTTTAGGATTATCAATTGAGTATAGATTACTCTCTAAACTGTGTTTGTGTGCTTTCTCATATTGCAACGTTTCGTTGCTAAGCACTTGTTGCATTGTCCATATAAGAAAGGAAACTTTTGAATTGAATAGTAATTTGGGTAGTTGATAGCTGTCATCATGGGAATCAGAAACATGTCTTTAGCAAGTTATGCCACAAAGTTCCTATTTTTGGTTTGTCTTCTGCTTCTAAGGATCTGATTTGCCTTTGTTTCTCATTGGTAATCTTCATCATATGTGATTGGCACTTTTTGTTTGCATGTCTCTGATCCATGGTTTCATATGCGATGCAGGATTTGTAGCTGCATTCTTGTTGGGCACTGGACTCCTAAACGGGGAATGGACTGGCTGTTTCTGCCAATCGTCTGTGTGTACGAATGATGAGCAGCGGGCAACAGGCTCCAAACGTGTTCAACTTTTTCAAATGGCAACGTGGTGAACCGTCATCATCGTCCTTGACTACCGGATTGCTTCATAATGTGTCACACGAGATTGAGCTATCTAACTACGGAGGAGTACCAAGTCCTGGTAGTGAGAGCCCATCGGGACTTCTTAATGGGGAGAGCTTAAATGTTCAACCAATCGCTGATTTGGATCTCTTCTTCGAAAGACTCTACAGCTACTATAGAGACAAAGGCCTTTGGTGTATCATCGTAAAGTGGGCTGTTGAGCTTCTGAGTCTTGGCTTCATCATATGCTTCTCTGGGTTTTTCTTGCTGTATGTTGATTGGCATGGTCTTAAGAATGCAAAATGTGGAATGGATGCGGTTGAATCTGGAACTAAGCCATGTGATCTTGTCAAAGAAGCTATCCATCTGCATCCTTTAACCCCTTTCACACTCACAACTGCTATAATTGTTGGATATTTGGCCCTCTTCTCTGTCTACTGGATCTTCTGTTTCTTAAGGTTCTTCGCTCAGTTGAAAGATACTTTGGACTTTCGGCACTTCTATTACAACAGGTAAGTTGGAAGAGGGAACATGCTATTAACAGTTAAGCTAGAACAAAACTAACGTTGGTTATTGCTAGAACAAAACTTACATATTCGACCATAGCTTATTTTCTTTTTTGGGTTGTATATTTGCAGTCTCCATGTCACAGACAAAGAAATCCTTACTATGCCATGGGAAACAGTCCTGGAGAAGGTTGTTCAGTTACAAAGCTCACAGTGCCTTTGTGTGGTTAAGGATCTTTCAGCTCACGATATTGTTATGCGCCTTATGCGGAAAGAAAACTACTTGATTGGGATGCTCAACAAAGGCTTGCTTTCTTTCCCAATTTCCCATTGGATCCCTGGTGCTGGTCCAGTAGCTAAATCTGCACCAGATGGGACACGGTACCACCTTGTGTTGACAAAGACCCTTGAATGGACCCTTAACTGGTGCATACTGCAGAGCATGTTTGACTGGTATGCTATTATTCTCCATGCCTATCTCTAGCTAATCTTAAAAACTGCTTTCTAGTAACACTGTAAATGATAGGATTTTATGAACTGCCAAAGCGATAGATTAAGAGTTTTTTCTATAGAGGAATGGGATGAATAAAGTAGTTTCATTTCTCATGGGTTGCTTTTTCTTGGTCAGACCATAGTGATCTGAGATTGTCCTGGTATAGTATTTGTATGTATATATACTACAAAAAGTGTGCCTTCTGCTATCTTGAAACGTAAAGCCATGGGATGAAAAATCCTTGCTAAGTATTGTCATTTTCTCTAATTCAGGCGTTTTCATTCTGCAGCAATTTTCGAGTCAGACGGGACTTTGTTTCAAATCCTACAACATTGAAGAAACGGCTGTTTGTGGTTGGGCTTGCTATGCTTCTGCTGTCACCATTTCTAGTCATCTTTATGTTGGTGTATCTATTCCTAAGGCATGCTGAACAGTTCTACAATCATCCAAGTACTGCATCTTCTCGAAGATGGTCCAATTTGTCAAAGTGGCTCTTCAGGGAGTTCAATGAGGTAGTTACCCTTCATCTGGCTTTTATGCCCACTAAATTTATCGACTTTTGTTGCCTTCTCTTACCTATTTGTTCGTACAACAGGTTGACCATTTATTCAAGCACCGGATTAATAGCAGTGTAGAGCACGCGTCTGAATACCTAAACCAATTCCCCTCACCTATCATCTCCATTATTGCAAAGTTCGTCTCGTTTGTGTCTGGCGGCTTTGCTGCTGTATTAATCATCATTGCGTTTCTCGAAGAATCTCTTCTAGAGGGGCATGTAAGAAAGCCGAACTCGACTTAAGAAGCATTAACTGTATACATTATCTGGGTTACTAAAGTTTGTTTAACCAACTTTTGCAGGTATTCGGTCGCAATCTTTTCTGGTATGCTGCTGTATTTGGAGCTATTACAGCTATAAGCCGGGCTGCTGTTTCGGATGAACTTTTGGTCCTTAACCCAGTAGGAACTATGTCTACGGTTGTCCAACACACTCACTATATGCCTAAGAGATGGCGTGGTAAGGAGAACAAAGACGAAGTCCGTTTGGAGCTAGAGACTCTGTTTCAGGTAACTCTAAATGTCTTCTCTTTGAGGTTTTTGATGATCTTATGGCAAACATTTTTCTTTTACTTCTATCTGTAAATGATTCTTGATGGAGATTTATTCACTGCAGTATACTGGAATGATGTTACTGGAGGAGATAGCTTCGATTTTCATCACACCGTTTTTGCTGATGTTTGTCGTGCCAAAGGTATGTTTCCACATCAATAGTGTTAGTGTATATAGATCCCACAATCACTATTGAGAAGTTTAAGACATTTTGAATTCATTTTGCAGCGGGTTGATGATATACTGCAATTCATCAGGAATTATACAGTTGATATTGAAGGTGTAGGCAATGTTTGCAGGTAAAAGCCCATGATTGGTTCTAAAGAAGTTTACATAAAATTGTTTGTTCTCAAAAAACACTTTTCAACCTTTTTAATCTTTCTGCTTGCAGCTTTAGTGCTTTTGACTTTGAGAGCCATGGAAATATTAGATATGCTTCACCACGTAATGTATCTCGTGAGCAGAGAAGCTCTCAGGGGAAAATGGAGAAATCATTCTTGAGGTTTGGCCATCGTTTTTATTTGAATTGCTCACACCAAATTCAGTGTTATGACCTCTCTCTAAACTATGAAAGTGTGTCAATCTATTTTGCAGTTTCCAAAGTAGTTATCCTTCTTGGGAATCAGATTCTCTTGGGAAACAGTTTCTTTCAAATCTCAGAACATTCCGGGACCAAAAGCTTCGAGAACTGAACACAAGACACTCATGCTCTTCTCCTAGTAGGGCGTGGCGAGAATCCCCTATTCTTCGCAACAGCACGTCAACACCGTTATACAGAGACCTATCAAGAAATCCGCATGCGAGAGGCAACCACGCTGATTCCATGTTCCTGATTGATTCAGATCAGAGGAACCATCCTTACCTTCTTGACTGGTACTACACTTCTCAGTCTCACAACAGAACGGATCACCACCCGGTAGAGAGAGAGAACGAAATCTTGACTGCAAACCAAAACTCTGGAGATTGCTGGCCTCCTAATTTGGGAATCCGTGGTGATGATATGGAAGCAACAACTTCAGGTCAGTTCTTCAGAGAGAGCATTCTGCGCCAACACCATCCTGAGGGAGAAGAAAACTTTGGAAACCATCATCCTCTTGATGGTAGGAGCCAGTGGTGGGGAAGAGGCGATCGTTCTCCCACCGGTCCATCTCATCCCGCAACAGCCGATAGCTTCATCGAGCCGCCGGATTTTATAAACCACTACACAACGAGGAACTTGTTAGACAGCGCATGGAGCAGAAGAAGCATTGGAGAAGAAGAAGATGAAGAAGAAGGATTGGATTGGGGAGAGAATGCAAGAAGAAAGTTGTCAAGAACTACATTTATGGATGATGACGACGACATTGAAGCTGGGATTGATCTCCATTTCGACGATGTATATAGTTCAAGGCCTCAAGAAACTTCAACATCAAGAACCTCATTAGGGTGAATCAGAAGAAAAAGGAATTTAATTTTTTTTGATTCAAAGTTGTTCTTCTTTTTTTTTCTCTTAATGGTGATAAAGGAAAGATAAAAGAGATGCTTGTAAGAGTTTTCTCTGGATTTGGAAAAAAATGTGGGAATGATAACATTTTTTAGTTTTTGCTATGTTTCTCAATCTAACGTTACATGCAATTCTTTATTGTTGTTGTATATATAAATAAAAGTTCCTTTAAAATGGTATTTTTATTCAATTGTGATTCCAAAATTATATACTTTAGGGTTTTTGTTTCACGAGAGAGGGTTTATCGACGCGATTTCTCAAGCTCCGCCATGAGAAGGCTATCGATTTCTCTAATCCGTCGCTTCCATTTCCAGAGATTCAGAGCAATCCCACTTCCAGTTCACCTGAGTAACATTCCCGATGCTGCTGCTGCTGCTGCTCCGTCGCGCGGAATCTCCACTTGCTGCAGAGCCTATGGCTCGATCATCAACAAGAGCAAGTTCCTGGAGAACCCAAGTCGGAATTTCAACACTAATGTCGAGGAACCGACGGAGATTACCCCAAGCGAGATAATCGACCAGGAAAAAAACGACCTTGAAGAGGCGTTCGAGTCAGCGAAGACCACCGACGAAATGGTCCGTCTGTTCAAGGAGATGGAGTTGTCTTTCGAAGGGAGCGAGCTAGGTTTATCCGCTCTGAAACTAGGTCTCCATCTCGATCGCCAAGGTGAGGATCCCGAAAAGGTTTTATCTTACGCTGATAAAGCTCTGAAATCGTTCGATGTAATCGGATACAAACCTACTCTGCTTGTTGCCATGGCGTTGCAATTGATGGGCTCTGCTAATTTCGGGTTAAAACGGTTTAGCGATAGCTTAGGTTACCTCAACAGAGCGAATCGGATTCTTGTCAAGTTAGAGGCGGATGGTGATTGTCTTTTGGAAGAGCTTAGGCCGGTTCTACACGCCGTGCAGCTCGAGCTTGCTAATGTTAAGAACGCAATGGGAAGGAGAGAGGAAGCTATTGAGAATCTGAAGAAGAGTATGGAGTTAAAGGAGATGACTTTTGAGGAAGATAGTAAAGAGATGGGTGTTGCGAATCGGAGTTTAGCTGATGCTTATGTTGCGGTTTTGAATTTTAATGAAGCTTTGCCTTATGCTTTGAAGGCGTTGGAGATTCATAAGAAGGAGTTGGGGAGTAATTCGGCTGAGGTTGCGCAGGATCGGAGACTTCTCGGTGTGATCTATAGCGGTTTGGATCAGCATGACAAGGCCTTGGAGCAGAACAGATTGTCTCAGAGGGTGTTGAAGAATTGGGGGATGAAACTTGAGCTGATTCGTGCGGAGATTGACGCTGCGAACATGAAGGTTGCGTTGGGGAAGTACGAGGAAGCGATTGATGTGTTGAAGAGCGTTGTGGAGCAGACTGATAAGGATAGTGAGATGAGAGCTATGGTGTTTATATCGATGTCGAAAGCTCTGGTGAACCAGGAGAAGTTTGGTGATTCGAAGAAGTGTTTGGAGTTTGCTTGCGAGATCTTGGAGAAGAAAGAGACAGCTTCTCCTGTGGAAGTCGCTGAAGCGTACTCAGAGGTGGCGATGCAGTACGAGTCGATGAACGAGTTTGAAACGGCGATTTCGTTGCTGCAGAAGACGTTGAGTATACTTGAGACGCTTCCTCAAGAGCAGCATTCGGAAGGAAGTGTTTCGGCTAGGATTGGTTGGTTGCTTCTGTTCTCTGGGAGAGTCTCTCAAGCGGTTCCTTATTTGGAAAGTGCAGCTGAGAGGTTGAAAGAAAGCTTTGGTGCTAAACATTTTGGAGTTGGTTATGTTTACAACAATCTTGGTGCTGCTTACTTAGAACTTGGAAGACCACAATCCGCTGCTCAGATGTTTGCTGTTGCTAAAGATATAATGGATGTTTCACTTGGTCCTAACCATGTTGATTCGATCGATGCTTGTCAGAATCTGTCTAAAGCTTACGCAGGATTGGGAAAGTAAGTAAAAATTTATGTTAAAACACAATCTGTGTTTGTCTTGAAAGTGTTCAGTGTCCTTGATCATTGCATTGTTTGCTTTTGCAGTTATAGCCTTGCAGTGGACTTTCAACAGCGAGTGATCGATGCTTGGGACAATCATGGAGATAGCGCGAAAGATGAAATGAAAGAAGCGAAGAGACTTCTTGAGGAACTGCGATTGAAGGCTCGAGGTGGTGTTTCAGCAAGTAAGATTCCTGCAAAGGCTTTACCTTTGCCCAAGAAGTGAGAAGCCTCTAAACTCTTCAAGCTCAAGCTTCTTTTGGCCCATCAAGCACTATGTTTTACTTTTACCTGATACGTCTCTAAACATATGATTAATAGTTACTTTTACTTCAGTTATGACTTATGAAAGTGTAGTTTTTTAGAATCGTTTTTTTTTCTCTTCTCTCGGTTATTAATGGTCAGTTATTTTAAAGTTTGGTCCTAAATTACATCCTTGCTGGTCCAAATTAGTAAACCAAATGCGAACTAAAAATATATCAAAAGAAGAACGAAAAAAAACGACCCATCCCTAGTTTGTTTGCATCTATAACAGTCCAAATTAGTAAACCAATTATGAACAAAAAAGATCATTAGAGTCAACTTGAGGCATAGTTGAAATTGGTCAAACACGAAAAAGCCTATATTTTTAAGGTTACATTTCTGACCCTAGCTAGCTTTAGCTTTACCTTTAACTGAAATTCCTTAATCATATGAATTTTTGACTTTATTGCAAATTGTTGAAATAATTTTCCTAAGAAAAAATCCACTTTTATCCAAACTTATTGCATTAGTTTTCAGTTTTTTTTTTTTTTTTGGTAAAATTATTAGTTTTCAGTTCATTACGTTGCACATCCACATACGTTACAGATTTGTAACATTACCAAACTCTAGCCTAGAATCGTTATTGAAAAACTGTAATATGTAAACCGAAATTTAAGGCCGCCGGCGTTCAACGATGTACAGAGGACTGAGATTAGAGTCAGAGAGGAACAAACTAAATGATTCTGATACAGTTTGCTTACAGAACACTAGCGCCGCCTCTCCTTTTGCATACTATCCTATTTATTTATATATATTTTCTCAAATTTGTTTGTTTTTTAATGCGTACTTTCTCACTTTTTTATTGCATTTGGAGAATTCTTTTACTATAAGATTTCTGATTTGCTCATGTGACTGATGACTAAGTCATGACAAAGTTAATAGACACGTGCTCTAAATGGAGATGCATGCATGTATCAACTTTCTCTTGCTTTCAATAAGTTTCAACGGATAAACGCCTTGAATAAAGAATATTCTAGATCTTTCTGAAACGTATTAATTTATGGTAGGACTCGTAAACCTTATTTTGAGTTAATTTTGTTTTCTTTCTTGACATTCTGTTAAAACTCAGTTAGAGTATCAATCATATTCATTGTTAAGTACTTAAGATAGCCTTATAGGATTAGAGTGGTAAGAAAATGTTATACACCGGAATCTTACGATATTTTCTTTTAATTGATTTTTCAGGTATGATACCGTAATGTTATTGTTAACCATTAAACCGATGCCGCATTTGCTATAATAGATCGATAAAGTATATCTGTATATGTCAAGAACTCAAGACATGGCAACCGGTTTCATCCGGTTTGGGTTTATCGTTTCAAAAGTTACATCAACTTCGCGCACACACAAAAACAACAAAGAAAGTAACTTCGAACTTGATTTTCGAAATTTGTAGATTGCAACCTTTTTAAAAGTTTTAGATTCATATCCAAATTCGATAGCACCATCAAAATTTACAACCGGTTGAGAATTATCATGCTTTGACATTTAACTTAAGATCATTTGTAATTTTGTAAACGTAGCGTAATGATATTTCAAATTGTATTCTATATATTAATTTCAGTTATTTAAGGAAAGAAGAAACTACAACGTAAGAGGTCAGTTATTCAAACCGCCCAGTTGAACAGCTTTTAAAATTGGCCTAACAAACTAAATTATCCAACGTATATGGTCTTTCTGTGTTAAAGATCTAGATGGTTACAAATATTATATAGTTCTTGAGTTTGAATTACTCATTAAGGTCAAGTGAAGATTAAATAAAAGCTGTTCGAATTAGGCCTCGTGGGGATTGCTTTCTAGTTTCTACCAAGTTGAAATTTGTTGGAAATATTAGAAAGCATCTAATCGGTGAATAATATTGGAAATATTAGAAAGCATCTAAATTTGTTGGAAATATTAGACGTCATTATTAATCGGTGAATAATTTAGTTTTTCTTTCCTTTTATTTTGGGAACTATTTGTCTATTTTATATTGGAACTTATTAATCCATGCATGTACAAATGAAATGCTAACCCCACTGTATATATATATATATTATGAGGAAATAACAAAAAGAAAAATCTCAGTTCTTGCAAAGAGATAGTAAAATATGATGAAAAAAAAATCAGTTGAAATGATATAAAATTTTGTATTAAACTTTATCAATGTTATATTGTACGTCTATTATATATAATTTTCTTACAACGTTTGATATTAAAAAGAATATTGAAAAGGATAGTAAAAATAATAATAAAACAAGGACCTTGCTGTTTTTTTGTGTGTGTGCCAAACGAAAGACCTTGCTGTTGCCAAAATATTTTAAATAATAGTAACATATAACCTATCAATCTATTGAAGGTATAGCGATAAAAATAGCAATCTTTCTGACCTTTAGCAAGTTGATCAGTTATTATTGTTTCCACCACGAATTTAATATTAATACTTGTTAAGTGCACTAATCAGAAGTTAATGTACTAAGTTTTATCATAGTTATCCTTATCTTAGTGGGGACATTGAATCGCATGCATGCTTGTGGTTTTTTTTTTTCTGTTAAGAAAACTAAAAACAAAAACAAAATACCTAGGATTATAGTAATAATAAAATTATGGATCTTACCTTTGACCTTCTTCGCTATTAGCAGGGAAGGGGTCGGACATTACAAAGTATTAAAGTGACAGCAGAACAAAAAATAAAATAAAAAGGGATCATTAGATTGTTCATGCACCTTCTCTCTAGTCTTAGCTATTAGATGTTATTATCTTATTTTCAAGTTGTGACCTGCTCTCTCTGTTTGTTAACCAAGTTGTGATATACTCCAGTGGTTACAATACTACTAGTTTAATAAATTACATTCCAGTGCTCCATTTTAAATTACTAGTTTACTAAATTAATATATAGATTCTGTTTTGCTTCTCTGGTCAAAAAACAAGAAACGAAGAATGGGGAACTGAAAAGGGACATGAAACGAGAGACTAGTGGTTCTAGAAATTCAATCTAACTTAAATACAAAACTGAAATCAATCTAGAGTATTTATGGCCATATATATTGTAAATACTTTTTTTGGATAAATATATATTCTAAATACTTTGTATTTAAATTAATGTTTTTATTTTCTTCTACATTAATATAATTGCCATATAGTTCTAAAGACACCGCAAACGTTAAGTTAAAAATGATTGCTAAAAGTGACGTTTAGATGCCTTCAACCCATAGAAATTAAGAAAACGAAAACCCCTGAACACCTACTACTATACATATAAAAAAATGTTACTGTATTATTGAAGGACGGTTCATTTATCTAAAATTTTAATTGTTTCCTTCTTACTCTACCAAAAAAAAAACGTATCTGTTTTACCGACAGTCTCAACTCTCAAGTTCTCATTAGGGGGATATGTTGAATTGTGATCTTTATCCACCTCATATTTTATATGAAAATGTCCTAAGAAAGTTAGAAGCTAATTGTGTTTAAAGTTTTATCATAATTATGATAACTACATTAGGAAAATTTTCTAATAAAAACAAAGGTGACCCTTGAAATAATGTGAATGAATTTTGTTATCATTATGATGTCACTGTATCATTACAAATGTGGGCTGTGAATCTATGTATGTATGTATATGTTACAAAAGGGGTAATGCACTTGGACGTTGAGGTCAAACATCAGTCACTTTAATGGACAAAAACATTTTATATTTTTGTCTCGGCCGCATGCTCTTGTCCGCTTTCAACACTCTTCAAGATTATCAAACTTTTATCTCCCATTTTTTTGTAATGTGGAAAAAATCAATAGCCATATTTTCCATTCATAGCACATGGAAATCGTACGAAATCGCATGCCTCAACATAGTTTTTCCTACGTGTGTTTTATTTAAAGGGTGATCCGAATTTCTTCAATGATCGAACTTTTTAGTAAAAATAACTGAAAATATTCGCAGTGGAAACTAGAAAAGATGTATCAAATTTGGCGTCGAAAAACAAAAGATATAATAAACAGCCGAAATTTAGTCATGATCTGATTAAATTAAATTAATTTTAGCAAAAATATACACAAGATTAACTTGACGTTAAACTAAAATGTGTGTAGAAAAGAAGAAGGTTCTCAAAAATGAAATCATATAAATTAGTTATTATAGTCAATTGTGACGTGTCATATCACATATTAATGTTCCAACATTTTTAAAGAATGTTCATCGTGATATAAAGAAGAGTATTCCTTAAGGAATAATGATCCTGATAATAGCCATCCCAACTAATTTTGGTATTTAATTCTATAGTTTAATATCATGATTAACTTTTAAAACAGCATTTATGCAGCATATCATTACATCTTGTATGGCGTTTTATATTGCAGCCAAGCTACTACAGATCGATTCACTCATCCCTTTGTATTATGTGCCTCATATATCATATGATAGACTAATATATTTTGTTGTTGTTGTGGGTATTGTAACTTTCTGCCCTGATTAATATGTACATTATATCATTGACAAACTTAATTTAACAATACTAATTGTTATATTTTATGGAATTCCAAATCAAAGATAATTAATATAGAAAAAATTGAACTGTCCCGTATATATATAGGTCCATATCCTTTTTTTTTTAACAACATTCTTCATACGCTTTGGAAGAAAAGAAAACTATATCTATTTCGAACTGAATTACACTCTTAAGATTAATAACATACCCACATAGGACATTCTACGTACTTAGATCAAATTTAGTATCATTGGCTAATAGCAAAAATCGAATCAATCGACTTAGTATTGTACATTTAAGAGGTAAAATCTTGGGGGAAAAGGGTCAAATTTCGGAAAGTAACACTATATAATGCCATATAACTGGATTATAGTATGTAGTCTCATCCTATTCATTATACGATATGATGATAAGAGTTGCATAAGGTCATACAAAATATTACATATTTTCTAATATATCAATAATTATGTTACAACCAAATGAAAACGACTTGTTTTGTTTCTGTCATCAGTAATTAGCACATTTAAAAGAAAGAAAAAAAATCATGAAAAGATGAAACTGAGGTAGAAATGTTATGAACGTCCACTCTGATCATTATACTAAATTCACGTCTTGCTATTATTGGTTGAGTATAAATATATGAGTGGACAAGACTTACAAATTAACAAATACGATCCATTAATTCATGAGACATAAATTTAAACTAAAACTGTGCAAGAATTTGTGTGGACAACAAACAATAAAGAGACTTGTCATATGACGCATATTATACGCTCAAACAATACCTTTCTTTTATATCAAATAAATGAAGAAATACTTTTCTAAACAATTATAGGCATCCTCAAGTGGTAGCAGATGCTGAAAACGCCAAAAATAATCACGAAAACTAACAAAACGTCAATACATTCATATCAATATATTTGAACTAACTCATTTTGTGGCTAGAATTTTTCTATAATTACGGAATGTATGTAATGAATGTTTAATCACTTTCAAGTTTATTTGATTATTATTCAAATTTAATAAAAAGATTGCTTCACATACACTAAATCACTAATTATCTTTAAAATATATTTTTTTGTTTCTTTTAAATAGATTTTCAACTATTTATTTGTGTTACAGTTTCGCAGATTATTTTTATAATTTCTCCACCACAAACCAAGAGACACAAAAATTGAAATGAAACATGGGCTTATATTATCCGGTAATCCTTTCAAGGATCTCTGTTATACAATTTAGTTTGGCGCCGTTAGCAAATGCAGCCTTCAGGCTTATAAATTGTATATATGTTCTTCTTTTTTTTGTCAAATGTAACGGTCGTATCGGGGAAACATCATCAAAAATTTCCGGTCTTTTAAGAGAACCACAAAGAGAGAGAAAAACAAAAAAAAGTCAATTTGGTTTAGCTAATACTGTGACGTTGCAATCCATATTTATTACACAACCCTATTCTCCAACCATAAATTGACCAATAATGTTTGTTTCTCTGACCAATGATTTTCGTTTTTTTCTGTTTAGGGTTGGTTTTGAGAAATATCTATTTTGTTCTTTGTGCAAATTTAAATATATGGAGAGTACTGGCTGTCGGCACATTAAGAAGAGACCACTCCCTCGGGGCCACAGTTCGATCCATCTGTTTTCCCATTATGTTCTTTTTAAAAACAAAACGATTTTAACCGTAAAAATGGTTAAGTCAGTCGGTCAAATATGGTAATATGCAGGGGTGGAGCTAGGATTATATTGTACCAGGATCATATATTAAAATAAATATATGAAGAGAAGAGTTGAACTTGGGACAAGTGGGTCAAATGATAACATTTAAACTAAATAAACCATTAAACACAATACAAGTACATATAATTTTTTTTATTTATCAAAGTAGTAGGGATCAGCTGACCCCCTACCTCTTCACGTACATCCGCCCCTGTAATATGAACATGTTTCAACCATAGTTGGCAATAATGAATTTTGTGGTTACTGCGACCTAATTCAATCGTGTTTAAGGATGGACATATTGATTTTTATCTAGCTATATTATTAGTTTATTACTCCCTCCGTTTTTTTTTATAAATTTTCTAGACTTTTCACACATATTAAGAAAAGGCTGATTTCCAATCATTAGTGTATAGATTTTTGCAATAAAACAATTTTCTATGATTTTAAACCAATAAAAATCTAACAAATACAATTATTGTTTCTTGAAAACTGAAAAAGTGCATCAAAAAGGTAGAAAATTTATCTTTGTAAAACAACAAATATTGTCTAGAAAATTCATCTTAAAATTCATATATATATATATATATATATATTGATTTTTAAACTTCGTTTACAGATTTGATAACTACAAACTAGCCAATCTTTTTTTTTATATCCTCGTAGTATGTATGTATCTCAGGAATAATCTTTTTGTATAGCTCAACGCAAAACATTGTTGTATACCTTAATTAATGGTTGTTAAATTTGTTGGACATATCTGTTTGTCCAAAACAAAAAAATTGCTGGACATTTATACTACAACTAAAAAGTTTTGTGAAACATATTTATAATTAAGAATTTGGTGAAATAGTCAAATAGATGTCCAATAGTATAACAGGATCTAACCTTTTGCATCTGGTTATAACCATTATGTTTAATTTTAATTACTACAACTAATAAGTTTTTTTTTTTTGGTAAACATAAATATTACAAGTAATAAGTTCCGTGTTAAACATATATATGCATCTGGTTATCAAAAAAAAAGAAATGATGCACCATTTTATTTTATTTTTCTCTTAAAATCCGAAATATCCATCAGATGTTATTCAAAACAACGTTACGAAACTTTTACTCTATTGTTATTATGAGGGATGAACTTTTAGTTCTTATATATAAAGTTATTTTTTTGTCGTCAGATTATTTTTAATAAAGCTTTAACATGATACGCTGTATATTTGTTGTTATGATAATTTATCAAAATATCCACATAAGACGAGAAACATTTCTTTTTTCAGTCAACTCTCTCAGACTTTCAGTCTTTCAGTACTATAGTTACTTAAACATTGCCTCGAAAATGCCACGTCACGATATGCTGATCTCATCTATATTGTCGGCTTCCCGCCGCCTAACGTCACTACCCAAATATGGTCCTTTGCCACGTGGAAATAAAATCACCCACTTCATTTTTTCGTATAGTGATAGATCCTTATGAAATCTTGTTTTTACCTTATATATATTGGAAAAAAACTAATACCAGTTTTGTGGTTGGTCCCCATTCGATTGTATAAAATAAAATTTTATTAGTATTTTAAGGCAGCCATATTTGTCTATAGGACCCTATGATAACAATATAACATTAAATATTTCCCCACTTTCAAATATCTAATAACTTACATGTCCCTTATATATATAGGATTGGGTTTTGAAATAAGTTATTGCCACAACAAGTATTTGGTGAGCAAAACTTCATAGACTGCGAAAGTTGATCTATGCGGGGTTGTGAACAATTGAGTCTTGAACGAATTATTGCTTGATTTAATCATCTAGGGACATACCAAAAGTTTAGCGACTAGGTAGATTAACAAAGGGGTCGGAGCCTCGACAGTGGAAAGATCATACAATCGTGACCTGAGTTCTGGATAGCGCAAACCATAGCGAACCCTTCTAATATCTTGTTGACTTTGAATTCTGCGAGCTTCTCATTGCCTAGCGTTTCCTTTAATTGATTTTCATAAACCGTTTAAACTGCTGCTTGATTTCTTTTGTTACACAATCGAAAACCCCAAATCATACTTGTTCTCTAGCTATATTAGACTTGCAATACTCGAAGTGTACTTATCTGCTCCTTGTGTTCGATACCCGTTTACTACTTCTGACCTGTGCACTTGCAGAATCAGGGATAGGAAAGGGGAAGACCTGATCCCGCGATCACTAGAGGAGTAGAGATCGAGATTGCGGGGCAGTCAATGCCAGCATACTTGGTCATCAATCCGGGATTGTTACAGAGGCAGGGTCGTCTTTCAGCGGGATGCAGGGAGGTTGGTTTATCAGGGAGTGAGACCGACTTCTGGGAGTATTGTGATATCTCCGATTCAGGCTGAGCAGTTGCTAGAGCGAGGTTGTGAGGCGTATCTGGCGACGATTTCTATGTCTAAGTCAAAAGGTGGAGTTGTTATGGGAGATATTGAGGTTGTCCAGGAGTTTGAGGATGTCTTTCTGTCACTGAAGGGATTACCACCATCTCGGTCTGATCCTTTCACGATTGAGTTAGAGCCGGGGACAGCACCAATATCGAAGACGCCTTTGTTGTACTTGCATTTTACATAGTTTTAGTACATCTTTTATGCATCTTTTGCATAGTTTTAGCATCCATTAGCATCATATCTTGTTCCTTTTCCCTTCTTGTGCATTCATAGTAGTTTTAGGTTGCATTTGCATACATATGCATGTTTGGTCCTTTGAAATAGGTCTTTTGGAGCATTTTGGAGCATATGGGACGTGAGGAGCAAGGAAGGACTTGGTGCATGGACGCAGCTCAACTGGATACGCAAAGGAAGAAGGAGGAAGTCATCTTGAAGACCAGCTCGACCACCTACTCGACCATC
Source organism: Microthlaspi erraticum (assembly GCA_902728155.2). Taxonomy (NCBI): domain Eukaryota; kingdom Viridiplantae; phylum Streptophyta; class Magnoliopsida; order Brassicales; family Brassicaceae; genus Microthlaspi; species Microthlaspi erraticum. The sequence goes on from CACVBM020001193.1 coordinate 24,894, forward strand.
CGGTCGAGTTAACTCGACCGGCCAAGCTTCAACTCGATCGAGCTGAGAAGTCAACAGTCAAACCCGAAAAATGTTGCTTCCCCCTTGACTTCCTTTGACCCTAAACCTAATCTCTTGTATTTAAAGGCTAAAAGCCACGAAAAAGACAACAATCTTTAGCTTATTTTTAGTTTTAGCTTTTTTAATTGTATTTTACTTTTTGCAACCCTAGCCTCTCTTTGTGTTCTTGAGCTCTTGCTCTTGAATCCTAGATCTTGGCTTATCTTTTGTATTTGCACTTGCTTATTTCAATAAAAGTTGTTTATTTTATTCCTCTTTCATATTATGTCTATTTCATTGCATTTGATTGTGTTTACATTCATGTGTAGTGAGTAGTTTCCTTAGGGTCAAAGATGGGCTAGATTAGGGGATCTTTATGCTTAATCCTTCTTGCTTATGTTCTTAATCTAGAAATCTCTCTCTTTTGGACAAACCTTAAGGCTACATGACCACTACCCCTGGCTTGTATGTCATAGGCGATTCTCCACATGGAAGTGATGGAAATCGTTGGAAAAGGTCCACTAAGAGCTCCAATAACTCTTGCTCTCGAAATGGAGTTCATAGGGTTGGATGGATTAGTTTGAGCAATGATCCTATGGCCTCCAAGGCTTGATTCTCACTGGCTAACCCCCTGTTTCTGAGATCATGCTTGGTTGATAGCTTTCACCTTGGGAAAGGGTTAGCTAGGCATTGAGAAGCTCAATATCAAGAGATACCTTGATACAAGTTGTTTGAGAGCAAGATTGATTAAGTATAGCCTTCCTCTGATTGTAAGACCCTGTCTTAGACCCTAATATTCGCATTAGCTTGTTAAAGTTCCTGCCTTTATCGCTTTTACTTCAACTCGACCCTAACTCGATCGAGCTCGGTTACTCTGTTCCCACTCGACTCGAGTCCTTGGTCGAGCTGCTTGCTTTACTGCTTTCTTTACTTATGCATTTGCATTTCTGTTTCATTAGGTTGTTAGTTACTATCATCTATTTACTGCTTGCTTGACTTCCTTGTTATTGCATATCTCATAGAGTAAATTTCACCCTTTGGATTGATACCCCTTATACTTCAATGACTATGATGGTTAAGGGAATTGATTGATTGTGTTTGTGTTTTGCATCTACCACCTCATCTTCATATACCACTGTTGCATTCCACCTCATTTCATTTCATACATATCATCACATCCACACACAAATCCTATCATCAATTTGGCGCCGTTGCCATTTGGGTTGAATATTGTTGCATTTGAGTTTCCAATACACTTGGACGATCAAGCTATCCCACCCCTGTTCTTTGTATTGCTGGGTTTTTGATTCTTTTTGTAGGTGTATGCGAACTCGATGGAGTCGGATGAGAAATTGCGTAAAGATGTCAAATCGTTGAATGAGAAGTTGGATAAGCTTATCTTAGCTCAGTCCACAATGAAGAAGGTCAATTTTGTGTCTACTGAAGAGATGGAACCAGTCCAAGAAAGGGAGGATACACAATTTGCTGAAGTGTGCTACATGAGCAATGGGCAAGGAGGTTACAACAAAGGCTACTATAATTACAAGTCCAACTCAGCCATGTCATACCGAAACACTGATGTTGCTAACCCTCAGGACCAGGTCTATCTTCAACAACAGCAAGCTCGATCGAGTCAAGCCCAACAACATGGGTATGGTCCTAAAAACAACTACCAAGGCCCTCAAGGGACTTTTCCTAGTCAGAAATTGCTTCAGGGGCAAGCTGATGGTGTAGTGGACACAAGCAAAAAGTTAGCTGAAATCAACTGAAAGATTGAGAATCTCAACACAAGAGTTTACTCTCTTGAGAATCATGCTTCTTCTGTTTCTGCTACTACAAAGCAAAGACATCTACCTGGTAAGGCCATTCAGAACCGCAAGGAACAGTGCAAGGTCATCTTCACTCAAGAAGGTCTTGATGAAGAAGAGGATCAAGAGAGAGTCATGGAAGAGTTTTGTTTGTTGTTGCATGACGAGGAGATTGTTGTTGATGAGGCTCCTGGAGTCCAGTTTGATCAAGTTGAGGTGCAAGTACCTACTGTAGCCTTTCAAACTTCACCAGTTGAGCTCGCAGAACAAGCTCGATCGGCAGCTCGATCGAGTCGAAATTTAGCTCGATCGAGTCAGACACCTTCTGTCCTCAAGCTGATTTTGCTTGATCCTTACCAGCCAGTTGATACATCATCAGGCCGCCTACTCATTCAAAGCCATAAGTAAGTGATTCACAAGTTCAGAAGAGACCTCAGTGAGATTGGAGTTGAGTTACCTACTATGGAGAGCATGAGTGAGGCCTTTGAGCAAATGAAGTTGTTCAAGATGTTCTAGCTCACAAGGAAAAGGTTTCTGAGCTTATGGAGATGTCTACCCACCAAATAAACCTGCTTACCTCACCTACTTTCTTACCAAAGGTGAAGGATCAAGGGAAATTCACTCTCCCTTGCACACTTGGGCATATTGAGCTTGACAATGCCTTGGTGGATTCTGGTGCAAGCATCAACCTCATTTCTCTCACAATGGCAGAAACGATTGGCATTGTGATGCGGCATCTATGGGATGAGTACAAGTAATAATTCCCTAAGACAACTAGTGTTGCAAGTGCACAACATATAATTGTAGTATTTAGGGGTCGAACCACAAGGGATTGGATTTCACACATTACATAATCATAGAGTTTAAATGACTAAGCTAAATCAAAATGCAAGGGTTTGTGTTTGTTTAGAACACGCAAAAGAAAAACAATGCAATTCTATACAAGCAACATTATTGAACTATTGAAAACTCTTTTGAAAACATGAGCCAAGTCGATTGAAAAGTTTGTTAAAATCCGATTCTTTTGAACTCAAAACACTAAGGAAGGATTATTCCACTTTCGTGGTTCCAATCCCCTATGTCTCTTAAACCAATGGGCTCAGCTTTCGTTGGTCATTGTAGAGTGAGACATGCATTACATCCAAGTAATGATTGTTCACAAAACTCTTTAGGTCTACTTTCGTAGCCTAAAACGATTTGCCCATCAAATACTATATCCGGAGATATAACAAGCTTTTGGAGAGTATATCAACCTAAAATCAAGTCACTAGTTAGCTACTCTAGCAACAGGCATTAAGCATAAATAAAGATGGAGAACCATAGGGTTTCCCCTTTTAACAATCGATTTTCGATGGCCATTATATCACGTCCTCATTGGAAGGATCCATAATTCAACAATGAGTCTTAGATAGTAGATGAAGTCTCATGAATCCTTAGAGAGAGAGGCGGCGGAATATGACTAAACCACGCCTCACCCTTAGGGAGAAATCTCTACTTCTAGACTATATAAATTGAAACATGCAAGCTATATACAAATGCAAAAGAAGAAAAGAAAGAAGAAGGAGACCACCTAAGTGGCTCCGAACTTTATTGAATAAGTGTTTCTTGTTATGCGGCTGGTGATTCTTATTACAAGAGGCTAAAAGCAAGTATATATAGGTAGAGAGCGGGTCTAGGTCGGCAAAGTTGAGCGCGCGCAGAAGAGGAAAGTTTCCATTTCTCTTTAGCCGCTTGAGCTTGCTCTCCAAGTTCTTGAATGGGCCGCGTTCAGGCCAATGGAAGCTTCTGGATTGAGTTATGCTAGTGTCAAGATGAGCCAAGGCCTTGGGCGCGGTATCTCGGGCCTCTTGATCCATCAAAGTCTCCATGGGCTCTACTTAGGCGCTCGTCGGACATGTCTTGGTAGAAAATAAGTTCCGGTCCAACGAGTGATCCAAATGACCTCTTTCCACTTCGCCGCGGGTCATGACTCAAATATCTATCTTTCCATATAAGAATCATGACTTTTGGACGTCGGGAAGGCATGAACATGCGGTCGTACTTCGGATGCTCCGGTTTGGTCTTTAGCGAGAAATGTAGATTTTGGTGCTCTAGACTTGGGAACTTGGTGATTTGACTCTTTTTGCTCCATTTTGACTCTTCTTTGCTATTTTGACCTGAATGATGCTCAAAACCAGAATATACAAGAAAACTACCTCTTGGGCTTAAAAACCACATTATTTGTATTGAAAACATAGTGAAAACCTTGATAAAAACATGAAAGATATGGATATATCACATTGCTGAAGCATTGCAGCGCCCTACTACTTCAATCATGTTTGGAGATGCCACTTCAAAGTCTCCTCTTGTGTGTTCAAGAACTATCACTTGAAAATAGGAGAATGCATCATCCAAACTGATCTTACTGTCATGGAGATGGAAGAAGAGAAGGATCTACCTCTGCTATTGGGAACCCATTCCTTAGCACAGTTAGGCTTCAATAGACTTTCACAAACAAGAAGTGATTCTTCACAAGGTGAATAGTTTGGTGTCTATCGCTTGCAGCCTAGAGGATTCATACTTTTGTGCCACAATTGAAAGCAATGATCTCAGTTCCAAGCCTCCTGAAGTTGCAAAGGTTGTGAAGGAAGGGTACAAAGAACCAAGAGTTGTGAGAGATAAGGTTGAGAAGGACAAGGAGTTGTTAAAGGAACACGGATTGAGAAGCCACGCCTTGAGAGGGCTAGAGTTGAGAGACCACGTTCTGAGAGACCACGAGCTGATAGGCTAGTTCAAGCACCTTGTGTACTTGATGAGGAAAGCCTCCAAGCTTTGTTTGATGAGCCACTAGGAAGCGCTCAAAAGGAAGGGGAGGATGCAGCCTCAAAGGCACTTGTGGGAGAGAAAAGAAAGAACCCATCAGCTCAGGTTTCCTCAACAAGCCATCTCAGCTCACTATGACCTTGTTCCCCACCAAATTTGAAAATGGGAAGATTGAGTATAAGATAAGGTACAAGGGGAGATCAAGACCATTCTCTAGAGCCAAGGCCTTGGTCACTTCAGAGCAGTCCAGGGATCCAACCAAGCTAAAGGAGCTTATGTCTCAAGTCCTCACTATCACCCTTGATGGTGGGACTAGCTCAACCAATGCCTAAGAGGTAAAGGTCAAGCTATGGGACCTTAAACAAGCTCACTTGGGAGGAAGTCCCATGACTATCCTTGTACATACTTTTTAATGCAATTTCTATCTAGTTTTGTGTCTTAACGTTTCAGAAGATTAAGTTTAGGTGACAAGAAGCCAGCTCGACCGACAGCTCGATCGAGCTAAAACAAGGGTAACTCGATCGAGTTCCACAACTCGACCAAGGTAAGTTTTTGAAATTCAAATTTCTAACCGTTTCCTTGGTCAAGGGGGTGGGTCCCACATGTAAATGTTGGTCCCCCACTTCCTAAAATCGATCAGAGAATCCCCTAACTTTTGTCCCCTCTTTAATTCATCTTTTAATCCCAACCACACATCTCAAACACTCCCTTTTCCCCATAACTCGATCGCACTACCCCTCTCTCTTTCCCACACTCAAAATTTTCTGAAAATCACCCATCTCTCTCATCTCTCTAAGAAAAATCCGAAAATCTCTCTTTCCCTCTTAAGCTTTTGCGATTTCTCCCTTGTTCAGTATCTTGAATTGCTTTAGTTCTAGCTACTGTTCTAATTCAATCATCAACCAAGCAAGGTATGAACCCTAAGCTCCCAATTTCCTTAAGTTCAATTCCTTTTATTGCTTGTGTACTGTTAAATTTTGATTGCATGTGTCTCTTGTGGACTTGTTCTTGAATAATTGCACTCATATTCGCCTCTTGCTTGGATCATACCTAAATCCAGGGTCTTCGAATTCTGACCCCTCAAGGCCAACTCGACCGTCAGCTCGACCGAGTTGAGTTTCCTCTGTTTGGACTCGATCGAGTCCGGTGGTCGAGCTGGAGCGTCTGGCCTTGGAAGTCTTCCTCCTTCTCTGCGAGTTGTCTTCTCCTTCCCTTGGCTCGAAAGAAGAGGCTCTGTGAGGCTCTTGGGCAGGGAGCCTCCTTGGAGTGGTGAGAAGTGATCTACTCCTAGGGAATGTGGGGGCCATGGGTTCTTCTTCTTCTTGATTGAAGAACCAGAAACTTTCTTCTCCAAACTTTTGATCTTGCTCACCATCTTGTCCATGGACTTTTGCATCTTTTCCATGGCCTTCCCTTGCCATTTGTTGAACTTTTGGAGAAGTCCAATCCTCTTGTGGGCAGCCACAACAGAGGGGTTCATCCTTGGAGCCTCATACTCCTCAAAATAATAGCACTCAGGCTCACCCAAATCCACTCTCCTGGACTTGATCCTCAGCTCGATCCTCAGCTCGATCGAGCTCAGGCTCCTCTTCTCAAATCTCATGCCCAACCAATGTGTACACAGGGGGTCTGAAGTCAATGTTCTCACCCCTGACTACTGTGGTGAGCTCAGGGTTGGGCAGGAGAAGCTTGGAAGGGCCAGCCAATGGATGTGTGAACTTGAATTGGAACCTCCCATCCAACTCCTTGTGCTCAATGAGGAGGTTGGTCTTGCAAAACTTGATGTCCATCCAACCTGGAGTTGACCTTCTCTTGTCAGTTGACTCCAGCTGCACAAGGATGGTGTGATCCCTCCAACACTAAGCTTTCCTCCCTTGTTGATAGTGTTGTAGGCTGTGGTCTTGTAGGAGAGAGCTGCTCAAGGAGGGCATGAGTTCCTGCGTGCCTGTCTCCTCTGATCTCTTCCCATCCCTTGTGCGTGAGATGATGGGCTTGATTCCCATGTCAAGGAGCTTACTTCTCCCTTCATTGATTGTCCAGTGGCTTTCCTTGCAAAGAAGGTGTTGGCAAGTGCCTTGTGGACATATCTCAACACAGGACTCCTGATCTGAGCAGCCTTGGACCTTGAGGAAGAGTACTCCCTCTCAGCGATTGTAGCCCAAACTCTTTGGAGTTCATTTCCTTGATGTTCCATAGTTCCTTCTCCATAGTGAACCCAAACAGTATCTCAAGCTGCCTAAAGGTCACCATCTTCTTCTCTCCCTTTGCCAAGAACGTGATCCATCCCAGCCTTGGTCCAAATCAGCTCGATCGAGCTCATCATACATGTGGTACCTCATCGAAGCCAAAAACTCACAAGTGAGCTCCTTGTAAGACTCCATGCGATGAGAGAAGAACTTCCAGTGCATGTTCTTGAGCACCAACTCCACATCCTCAAAGATTCCAAGAGCTTCATTGTATCATGTGTGGGTACTTGGTCTCCACAAAGTCCATGGAGAAGAGAGCATTGTAGTGCTCTTGGTACATAGGGAGTTCTTCTTCCTCCTCTTGCTTGTGGCTCAACCTCCTCCATAGGTTCATCTTGGTTACTCTCTGCTCACTCTCATCAACCAACTGATTCACCTCTTCTCCTTCCTCTTCACTCTCAGTCTCATCACTTCCTTCTTCACTTGGAGAGCCATTTCCCTCCTCTTGAACAAGGTTCACTCCAATCTCAAACTCCCCTTGCTCACTCTCACTACTAATGGGGTCATTCCTCTTCTTGGTCCTCCTTTCTCCCTCAATCTCTCACTCTCAGACTCCTCTCAGAGTAGACATATCCTCTGCATCAGACTCCATCCTCTTGATCATCCTCTCCAAATCGGCTTGCATCTTAAGCCTTCTTTCCCTTGCATTGCTTGATTCACCCTCAACCATTCTCCTCTGTGAAGCGCGACTTCCCTCACTGTTTGTCATCCTTGTTACTGTGTTTTCTTCTAAAGTACCTGAAATGCATCAAAGATTACAAAGAATTAGAGTTGTAATGATCGGTTTGGTCAACTCGACACTCAGCTCGATCGAGTCAAAAAACTCGAGTGACAAACTCGATCGAGCTAGGTGAAAACAGAGTATAACCGAACCTAATTCAAGTATTAAGAGCTGGAAAGGATGCTAATCAATCAAATTGAACCAAGAACACTAGTAAATGGAACAATGAGCAATTCTAGTGAAACAAAGCATCTTAACCAATACCAAACTCAAATTCAATTTTTAAGCACATGCAACAAGTTCTAATGGCAAAACAGAGGTGAGGTGAGGCAAATTCACAAATTATACAGGAGAAGATATGAAAGCAATTACTCAAGAACAAGTCCCACAAGGGGCACATGCAATCAAAAATCAAAGAGGAAACAAGCAATAGAGAAATCGAGATGGAGGAATCAAGGGTTTTAGGGTTCATACCTTGCTTGAATGATGAATTGAAGACAGTAAACTAGAACCAAAGCAAAACAAGATGAAGAACAAGAAATCGCAAAAACTTAAGAGAGAAAGAGAGAAATTCGATTTTCTTGTGGTGAAGAGAGAGAGAGATGATTTCAGAAAATTTAGAGTGTGGGAGAGTGGAGAAGGGGTTCGATCGAGTTATGGGGAAGAGGGAGTGTTTGAGATGTGTGGTTGAGATTAAAAGTGAAATAAAGAGGGGACAAAAGCTAGGGTTTTCTGATCAATTAGGGTAGTGGGGGACCAAAATCAACTTGTGGGACCCACTCCCTTGACCAAGGAAAACGGTTAGAAATTTGAATTCAAAAACTTACCTTGGTCGAGTTGTGGAACTCGATCGAGTTGCCCTGTTTCTAGCTCGATCGAGCTGTCGGTCGAGCTGGCTCCTTTGTCACCTAAACTTAACTTATTGAAAGGTTAAAGACACAAAATAGATAGAAATTGCATAAATAGAATATGTACAAGGATAAACATGGGACTTCCTCCCAAGTGAGCTTGTTTAAGGTCCCATAGCTTGACCTTTACCTTTTAGGCATTGGTTGAGCTAGTCCCACCATCAAGGGTGATAGTGAGGACTTGAGACAGAAGCTCCTTTAGCTTGGTTGGGTCCCTGGACTGTTCTGAAGTCACCAAGGCCTTGGCTCTAGAGAATGGCCTTGATCTCCCCTTGTACCTTATCTTGTACTCAATCTTCCCATTTTCAAACTTGGTGGGGAACAAAGTCATTGTGAGCTGAGATGGCTTGACTGAAGGGGCCTGAGCTGGTGGATCTTTCTTTTATCCCCTGGTCTTGCCCTACATCCTCCCCTCTTTTAGAGCCCTTCCTAGTGGCTCATCAAACAAAGCTTGAAGGCTTTCTTCATCAAGCACACAAGGGGCTTGAACAAGTCTATCAGCTCGTGGTCTCTCAGAACGTGGTTTCTCAACTCTAGCCCTCTCAAGACGTGGCTTCTCAATCCTTGGTCCTCTCTCATCCTTATCCTTCCCAACTCTTGGTTCTTTGTCAACCCTTTCCTTCACAACCTTTGTAGCTCATGACTCTTAGAACTGAGAGTGGTACTGTCAATTGTGGCACAAAAGTCTGAACCTCTAGGCTGCAAGCGATATGACACCAAACTATTCACCTTGTGAAGGATCACTTCTTGCTTGTGAAAGTCTATTGAAGCGCCAACTGTACTAAGGAAAGGGGTTCCCAATAACAGAGGTAGATCCTTCTCTTCTTCCATTTCCATCACAGTGAGATCAGTTTGGATGATGCATTCTCCAATTTTCAAGTGATAGTTCTTGAACACTCCAAGAGGAGACTTAGAAGTTGCATCTCCAAACATGATTGAAGTAGTAGGGCGCTGCAAGGCTCCAGCAATGCCTAGCTTCTCTGCCATGGAGAGAGAGATCAGATTGATGCTTGCTCCAGAATCCACTAAGGCATTGTCAATCTCAAGATGCCCAAGTGTGCAAGGGAGAGTGAATTTCCCTTGATCCTTGACCTTTGGTAGGAAAGTGGGTGAAGTAAGCAGGTTGAACTGATGAGTAGACTCTTCAGGACCTCTGAAACTTTATCACTGTTGGCTAGAACATCCTTGACCATTTGCATTTGATCAAATGCCTCACTCATGCTATCCATAGGAGGCAACTCAATTCCAATCCCACTGAGATCTCTTCTGAACTTGTGAATCACTTCCTTGTGACCTTGACTAAGTA
>CACVBM020001193.1:35533-99556 GCA_902728155.2 Microthlaspi erraticum
ATCTCTTCAGCAGACACAAAATTGACTTTCTTCATTGTGGACTGAGCTAAGATAAGCTTATCCAACTTCTCATTCAATGCGATTAACATCTTTTCTCAATTTTCATCTGACTCGATCGAGTGGTGGGTCGAGCTCCGATTGGTGCGATCATACTCTTCTCCATAGCTTCCATTGGAGTTTGCATGTTCTCCACAAGTTGCCAGCCATCATCCACATCTTGATTGAGGAAGTTCCCATTGCTGGCTGTGTCTAACATCTCCCTATACCTTGCCAAGCATCCTCTATAAAGAGTGGAGAGTAGTGATTCATTGTTGAATCCATGATGTGGGCACTGACTTGTGTAGCTCTTTGAACCTCTCCCAAGCCTCAGCAATGTCTCATTGTTTCGCTCTGATGAAGCTCGATATCTCACTCCTAAGCTTGGCTGTGCGACCGGTGGAGAAAAACTTAGCAAGAAAGGCCTTCTTGCATTCATCCCAAGTGGTGATTGTGCCATGGGGCAAGCTCTTCTCCCATTGGTGAGCTTTGTCAGCTAGAGACATAGGAAAGAGTCTCAGCTTGATGGCATCTTCAGAGACACCATTGATCTTTGTCAAATCACAAAGCCTATCAAACTCATCAAGGTGGTCAATGGGGTCTTCACTTGGCAATCCATGGAACATCTTGTTCTGAACAAGGTTGATCATTCCCAGCTTGATCTCAAAGTTGTGGTTCTGCACTGGTGGTGGAACAATCCCTTGTCTCTGTTGATGGCGGTTTGGAGCATCTCCTAGACCAATCGGTCGAGTTTGCCTAGCTCGACCGAGTCCATTGCCCAAAGGGTTTCCATTCCCCTCTGGTACATCCATTGTATCAGTAACAAGCACCTCAGGTTCCTCTTGTACCCTCTGAGTCCTCTGACTTCTCTTTCTACCCGTGTGAAGTCTAGCTCGACCAAGTCTTCTGTTGACCGACTCGATCGAGTTCGCATACACCTGCAAAAAGAATCAAAAACCCAGCAATACAAAGAACAGGGGTGGTATAGCTTGATCGTCCAAGTGTATTTGAAACTCAAATGCAACAAATTCAACCCAAATGGCAACGGCGCCAAATTGATGATAGGATTTGTGTGTGGATGTGAAAGATATGAATGAAATGTGGTGGAATGCAACAGTGGTATATAAGATGAGGTGGTAGATGCAAACACAAACACAATCAACAATTCCCTTAACCATCATAGTCATTATAGTATAAGGGTATCAATCCAAAATGGGTGAAATTGTCACTCTATGAGAATATGAAAACCAGGAAGTCAAGCAAGCAGTAATGATAAGTGGTAACACTAACAACCTAATGAAACAGTAAAAGCAAAGTAGCTCGACCAAGGACTCGAGTCGAGTAGGAACAGAGTACCAGCTCGATCGAGTTTAGGGTCGAGTTGAGTAAAAAGCAATAAAGGCAGCGACTTTAACAAGCTAATGCGAGAATTAGGGTTCAAGACAGGGTTTTGCAATCAGGGAAGCTACACTTAATCATCTTGCTCTTAAAACTCCTTGTATCAAGGTTCTCTTGATATTGGGCTTCTCAATGCCTAGCTAACCCTTTCCCAAGGTGAAAGCTATCAACCAAGGAATGATCTCAGAAACAGGGGGTTAGCCAGTGAGAATCAAACCTTGGAGGCCATAGGATCATTGCCCAAACTAATCCATCCAACCCCTATGAACTCCATTTCGAGAGCAAGAGTTTTGGAGCTCTTAGTGGATATTTTCCAGCGATTTCCATCACTTCCATGTGGAGAATCGCCTAATGGACATACAAGCCAGGGGTAGTGGTCATGTAGCCTTAAGATTTATCCAAAAGAGAGAGAATCTAGATTAAGACCATAAGCAAGAAGGATTAAGCATATGAAACCCTAATCTATCCCATCTCAAACCCTAATGGGTAACTACTCACTACACATGAATGTAAACACAAGCAAATGCAATGAAATAAACATCAAATGAAAGAGGAGATAAAGATAAACAACTTTTATTGAAATAAGCAAGTGCAAATACAAAGCAGATAATCCAGGATCTAGGATTCAAGAAGCAAGAGCTTCAAGAACACAAAGATGATTAGAGTTGCTAAAAGTAAAGACAATAAATTAAAGAAAGCTAAAACAAAAATAATCTAAAGCTTGTTGTTTTTTCGTGGCTTAGAGCCTTTAAATACAAAGGGATTAGGTTTAGGGTCAAAGGAAGTCAAGGGGGAAGCAACATTTTTCGGGTTTGACTTTGACTTCTCAGCTCGATCGAGTTGAAGCTTTGGATGGTCGAGTAGGTGGTCGAGCTGGTCTTCAAGATGGCTTCTCCTTCTTCCTTTGCGTATCCAGTTGAGCTGCGTCCATGCACCAAGTCCTTCCTTGCTCCTCGTCCCTTATGCTCCAAAAGACCTATTTCAAGGACCAAACATGCATATGTATGCAAATGCAACCTAAAACTACTATGAATGCATAAGAAGAGAAAAGGAACAAGATATGATGCTAAAGGATGCTAAAACTATGCAAAAGATGCATAAAAGATGTACTAAAACCATGCAAAATGCAAGTACATCACTTTCACATCATCATATGCTACTCTCTCGACCTTATTAACTTCCAACGTATCATCAATGCTAAACACAGCGAATATGAATTGCAAGTAGACATCACCATCTTTTGAAAAGCATGGAACTTCGGTGACTTGAGGGACTTTTGAAAGATACAGAGGCAATTTAATCTACCAAATATATATAAAAAAACAAGAGCATTAGACAACTAAAGAACTCGCAAATACTTAGTCAACACAAAAATGAAAAGAACAAAATCATAAATTAGATAATAAACATTCACTTGGGTGAGAAACAAGTACCCGACAAGTACTCGGAAATTGATAAAAGAAAACTCGCTCATGGAAGAGGCAAAGTCATTAGCTTTACCCCAGTAACGTCCATCGAAAGGCGAAATTTTGAAAAATTAGACATCTCTGAGTCTCTGGAACTTGGCGGAGCAGTTGGCATCACCTAGAGTTATAGATTTATCACAAATTTGGATCGGAAGAAATAGATTAAACGCTAAACACATAATCTCAACATCAACAAAACTGGCTTCAAAATAGGGAAAATTCAAACCTTTCACGAAGTGATTAGCTTGAGAGAATCAGTAGAAGAAACAGAGAAATAAAGTCTCGGAAGAGGGATTAAAGCAGAAACTGTTCCCTCAATCAATTGATCAAATTAGTTTTGACAGTCTCAATCGCTCAGAGGGATTAAGGCAAATAACCAAGATGAGAAACAAAGAAGAGGGATCTCGATGATGAGATTAACAATGTTCCGGTGGGAATAAGGTAGAAACATTGTTCGATTTTGTTGTCGGCAAATGAAGAAAAACAACGAATCATTTCTAATTTCAATGTGATAGCAAAACCGAACCGTAAAAAACCAAAACAATGGAACCGGGAATTGGAAACGCGGTTATTAATTAAACAGGATACGAAAAAGAAAAGTTTGGAATATATGAGACTTTTTAACTATCAAAACAGTGATTTAAAAATAAAGAGATGAATTTATTAAATGGAATTGAATGCAAAATAATTAAACTAAAAAAATAGATAAATAAATTAAGTATAAATCATAAACTCAGAGCTGGAAAAGCTAAACTAATAAATAAAATTAAAAAGGAAATTAACAACTAAAATATGTATTAGACTAATATTGGATTGTACAAAAGTTGCCGATGACCTTTAATGGATATAAAAAATTAAAAAGTGTCTAATGAATAGTAAAATTAAGGGATTAATTTAAGAAATGTGAGGATAAGGCTGTTGTATGTTTTTTACAGAAAATATGTTTTTAAAAAGTACCTTACTTATTATGACTAATTATAAAATAATTAAATTGGTTAAGTAAAAAAATAATTAAAAAGTATATTACAAAGAAAAGTTTATAAAAAAAAACAGCAAAAAAAAAGTGAAGCGTTTGTAAAAAAAAATATATAACAGTTTAAAATTTCATTAGAACAGACCCGCGTGTGCGCGGGTCAAAAACCTAGTATTAACAGATACCAGGATAACATATAGTTACTACACAAACTATAAAAACCAAGCCAATCCCACCAAAACAGTTAACTGTGACATTGACCGTTAGCGAATGCTGAATTGGCGACACCGTGGGCCATGGCAATACCAAAATAATGGCCTGATAAAAAATAAATATAGATTTGTACCTCAGCGGGATCAAACCGTGATTTGGGGGGCTATTTCAAACTATATTCCGCCACTTATAAACTACTCCCTCTGTCCCATATTATAAGCTGTTTTGGAAAAAACAATTGTCCCACAATATAAGCAGTTTTGTGTAACCAATGCACTTTTACTTTATGGGATATTGTGTACCCAATAAGATTATACACATTTATTCACCAATTGGTTAGAATATGTTTAATTTATTTTCTAATGATATTTTCTTTTAAAATTTTACTTTTCTTAATTTTCCACTTTTATCCCAAACTGCTTATAATTTGGGACAGAAGGAGTAATAAAGATCTTTGTGTTTATGCTCAATAATACAATCATTATATCATATATTCGCTTCCATGATTTATTTTTTTTTAAAAATCACATGTTTATCTCTACCCGATTTAACCCGACCAGTCCAAATTTACTGATCTCATTTAAGTTTCAGAAGTATAAATTTATATTCATAAGGGTTCGAACTGTGGGGGTTTGAAGCCTCACATATCCTTTCTCTGCCACTTCAGCAAATATTTATCTTATTTTATATAACTAGGGTTAAGTCAGCGCGATGTGCGGATTGTGACTATTACAAAATTTTATCACTTGTATCTTAATTCTCACATTAGTTTTGCAAATATTTTGTTTCTAATATTTGTTCCAAATATGTTAATTTATGGTAATAATATAAATATATATTGTTATTTATTTTGTCTAAAATCAAATTTCGCAAAATCTTAGCTGTTGTTTTGGAAGAAATAGTATAACATTTTGTTTAAGAATTTTAACACTATGCGTAAAAATTAATATCATATAAAGGAGAACACATGAAATCCAAATCAAGAACAACATACTTCTGCATGCATGGACGTAAGAATTTTTTTCCAAAAAAATAAAAGCGGCTTCATATTTCCATTGTAATTGCATACATTAGTCAAATTACGTATCGGTTTGATGTCTTATAATGTAAACACACATTGCTTCGTCAGTTGGTCTGTTTTACTTTATTTCCTCCTTGGGATCCATGTGCTGAGATTTCTTGTTCTTATTTTTTTTGTAAACTGAAGTGCAAACCGATGAAAGACAGAAAACATCATATTAGCCTTATTTCTCATATCCATCCTAACTGTCCAGGCCTTTTGTGAATTCAAGTTTTTCCAACACAAAATTTAGCCTCTTCAAAAAAAAAAGAAAAATTAGCCTCTTCTCTGCTATTTTCTTATTATAATATATTCGCTGAAATGAACCTCCACTTCTTTCTTCTGGACAGGTTTTTAGAAACGTAGAGGAATTAATGCTAACATTGATTATGATGTGAGCAGGATGTATAGATAAAATATCTTAAAATATGAAACTGGTTTGATGAAAGATCCCAAGTGGTTTAAAGAGTCAAAACTTTATTAACGATAGATAAATAATCTGAACATATCCAAAGCTAAGAAAACAGCACAAAAAACATCTTTGATATAGTCCAAACTCCAGCGCAAAGAAAGATACCTCATTATCGATTGGCTTTGGCAACTCAATCTCATCTTTTTTATTCATGGCATAGCTATAAGAGAAGACATTAATGCTTTTATCAGGTACACAAACTCACACAAATGTGAAGCCAATAAGAGAGAAACCAATTTAGAGAGAAAGTGTTGGGTTTTAACCTGTTGGAAGATCCCTTGAGAGCATTGATGAGTTCATCAGCAAGGCACTCAGAAATAGTCTTGATGTTTCTGAAAGCAGCTTCACGTGCCCCAATGGTGAGCACGAAGATGGCTTGGTTCACACGTCTTAGAGGAGAGATATCAACGGCCTGCCTCCTCACCACACCAGCAGATCCAATTCTGGTAGCATCTTCACGTGGACCACTGGCTCACCCTAGAAAAAAAAATATCATTCGCAAAAGCTTCACAATAGCTAGCAAGAAATTACAGTTTTTTAAGTATTACAGTTTTAATTTTACCTGTTAACGATATCGTCAATGATGACCTGAATTGGGTTCAAGTCAGCCAAGAGATGGATGATCTCCATGGCGTGTTTGATGATCCCAACAGCCATCAACATCTTACAGTTGTTCCTTCCGTTCATCATGAGAGAGTTCGTGAGCCTCTCAGTTGGGCATTGAGCCTTCCTAAACAACTTCACTGAGTATCTTCCAGCTGTGCGGGGAACAAATGTTGCGTGTTTCGCTGGCTGAAGACGACAAGACTAATGTCGGTGACGTACACGCACCATAAGAAGATCGAAAACGAAAATTAACCAAATCCAGTTATCTCATTAAATATAAAAAAGCTTGGTAATTTTTATGAACTTTAATAATCGTATCATGTCATGCAAGAATCTCCGGTGTAACTCCAGCGACCAGCAACGTCTTTGCTTCCTAAGCATTTGCGATTGTTTCTGCTGCTTTGACTCTCATTGGTTTCCCCCGGTTTCCTCCGTAGAGCTCGACATCGTTGGCGTTGGAGTGATTGCCTCTAGCGGTTGAGAATCAAACTTGGCCGCAACCACGGCCTTATTCTTTTGAAACGGCTGAAACACACGCCGCCATATCGTTTGACATCCACCGCCATCGTCGTCTGATTTTATTGATTCTACAACATAAACAAATAAGATTTTTTTTAAATTTAAGGCTCCTCAGATTTGCATTTTTCCGATTCGAATATTCTCGGTTAAATTAGTTTACCTCTTTGTCCTGCCGATACGGCTACTGATTCCATAACTTAACAGATCTAAGCCAATCTGATTTCTTCTTATCACCGTTACTTTCATTCGCGCTGCACAAATGGTCTCTGCTACACAACAACAAAATTTCAGAAGGTAATAAATTTCAGAAGAAAGCTATATGTGTTTACAATCCAAACTTCTTTTGGATTTGCACTTTTTCAGTTAAGTGAAGAAACATAAAAGCAGAGAATATATGACGAAGGTTATCACCATCAAGAATACATGATAGATTTCCTTGGGTGTACAAATCTCTACTTAGCGAGCAAGCCAGCGTGCTTTTCCCTGCACAGGGAGACTTGTAACATCATGAGAACTTTATAGACATTCATGGAGGAAGGTTTAAGACTGTTTAGAAGATTGACCTGAGCCACTGTGCCCTATGATCCACACAACACAACCCTTCTGGTTAATCAACTTCTGCCTTTCAGTTTTTTCCAATAGGTGATTCTTGCCAGAATATGTTTGTCGAATTTTCAACTGTCGACATTCTCAAAATACTTCCTTCTGATATTATCTTTAACCAAAACTCAGAGTAAATGAATCACCAGAAACTGTATCCAATCTGCAAAGACACATTCAGAGAAAATATTAACATGACCAGTCTTCTTTAAATTTTCCAAAGATATAAAAGAATGTTTCACAACAGGAGACGCTGACTTCACAGTAAAGCAAAAGAATTATTCATACAATCCAATGTAACAAAACAATAACCTTGTGACAATGAGACTATGTTCCTCCTTTAACATAAACTAAAGGCCAAATCATCTGATTTTATTATATGATCTCACTAATCATCATGTGGCTAGCAAATTTATGTCCTTCCACAAAGCAATACGTTTCATTCCAGAATCAGTTCCACTAATCTCCAGAAGAAACATTACCAGAAACCCCACCAAGAAAATCACAGAGTAAAAACAGTAGATCATTTCAATTGGAATTAAGAAAATGTATAGTTGTATACCACAAAGATATAACCACCAAAACAATGACGCCAGGGATTAGAATCGCCAACGAAAATCAACCTGTCGAAAGAGTTTCGTCGGCAATGTTGCCGATTACTAACGAAGCAAGGATCTAAAGCATTTCCTACGACTCAATTTATTCGATTGACATTGATGATCTGAATGACATTGGGAAAAAGGCGTTGGAATTAAAACGTAGAAGAGAATATGAAGAAAATGTAGGAGATTAATTGTTCGCCTAATCGGTCAAATAACTCCAATTTTTGTGTTATAATTTTTTTTTGGCGAAATAATAATTGAGAGGAGCAGTGGCCCTTGAATAATGGTCTCAGACATGGCGATCCCTCTGCCTCACGGTGGTTCTCAGACAAGGGATCAGTTTATTTTCATAGTGAGATCGCTTGAACAGTCTTTTCTTCCTCTCGCCTGAACATCGAGATCACGGTGGTTCTCAGATGAACAAAATAAATCACGATCTGATCTTCCCGATCCACGAGGATACGCTTTGTGACGGCGGAGATTGAAATTCCATTTCGGTTGGCGTCGGGAAGTATTTTTCGAAAGGGATCTCGCCGCGGCAGAGAAAGGTGGTGAGGCGGAGAAGTGGCGGAGAAGTACACGACTCGCTGGCGGAGGTTGAAAGAGTAACCTAGGGTCGAGAAACGGGAAATAAGCCAGAGCTTGAAAGTAAGGTTGCAGATCCGGTGGATCTGGAGGTTTCAGCGGAGGCTTCGGCCTGGCCGGAGGGGTACTCACCCGGAGGTGAGAAAGCTTCGTCGTCTGTACCATTGACGCCGGAACGGTGAAGGAAGGAGACGAATGCTCTGTCCTCACGAGCTCCACAGATCTCCTTGCGAAAACCATTGGCGGCGAAACAGAGCAGCCGAGAAGCAACGAACGAGAAGAATGACACGATCTTGCCGGCAATGGAGAGTAGTGTCAAAGAGCACGAAAATAGAAGAAGAGTCATCGGGCACCAAAGCGGAGTCCGGGAAAGAGAGAGCGGAGCTCCGATTTCAGGCGGGTAAAACTCCGGTAAGGAAGCTTCATCGCGAAATCGGAGCTGAGCGGAGGCCGGCGGCTGTCTTGGGAGTAGTGTCAAAGAGCGTTTTAAATTAGGGCGAACTCGTTTAGATCAGTAACGTACTAGATATCTTAGTTACATTTATTAAAAAACATGAACTTCAGTTCTCCCCCAGATCCTCTTTCACCGCCATGGAAGGTACATAAGTGAGAAAACGAGATCAACATACGTACATACATGGATTCAAACAAAGTAAAGTTATAGTATTCAAACAAAGTAAAGTTGAGATTGTGAGTATTTTGTCTGAAAAATATGTGTTATGTTTTGATTTGAATAAAAAAATATGATTTGTTAAAAAAGTGGTTAAAGTAAAATATAATTTGTAAAAAGAAATCGAAGAGAAAATGAGAATTTGTACAACCTCAAATCATTTTTGGTATTTATATAGGTGAATACACCTTCATTATAGAGATTTTATATAAACAATATTTTTGCTTGATATATGTTCTTAGTTGAATCTACTAGGTATACTAACTTACAAAATGCGGATCAAATAAAACATTCTTCCAACAGAACACACATGTATGTTGACACTGTATATATTTGGACTACAAATATATGTGTTATGTTTTGATATATATAAAATAAATAAATTGAAAAATAGTGGTTAATGTAAAATGTAATTTGAAAAATATTTATAAAGAAAAAAAATGAGGATTTGAATAAACTCAAGTAATTTTTGTCATTAGACTGACCAAATCATTTTCATTATGGGGATTAGATTTGATATAAACAATATTTTTGCTTGCCAAGATTTGATCTCAACAAGATATTGGTATATCTTAAAAAAAAACAATTCATTCCAGAAAATTTTGATATTGAAAGATTGATAAATTTTAATTGTTGATTTTTACTGTTTTTTAAATTATTCATCAAAATATATATATTAAAAAAGTTTTAATACAGTTATGCGTGTAGCGCGGGTGAAAGCCCTAGTTTTCTTTTAAAAGGCGCTTGGAAAACTGAGTTGTCTCCATATTTACACCCATAGCTGAAAAAAATAATTGCAATATTGCCCCCTCCATGATCTTGGAAACACACTAGCGAATAGATCAAATGATTTACAGGGCAAACAAATTTCTGAAATGTAGGACACTTAATTGTCATAGAAGAGTTAAGTATCCTGAAAAGTTAATGGTAGTTCAAAATATATCTATTTACATGTACCACAGATTTGTAAACATGCTTGAATCCTACTACATTATTTAAAACATGACTTTTCTTAGCTTCAAACAGACAATGATGCTCAACACTCACCTGAAATATATATCAAGGTACATCCGTACATACAAGATTTAACTTCAAAGAAATCTCAATAACTGCGACCCATATATATAGCTGCAGTGAAATGGCATTAACTTCAAAGAAATCTCAATGGTAAATTCCATTTGTTCCTTCACTGGCGCTAAATCAAAAAAAGCCTAAAATTTGAGAGTAAAGGGAAAGAGCCTAATTCTAGGATATTGACAGGAAAAAAGCCTAATTCAAGGTGAAAGCTTTTTAAAAAGGACATTTGAGAAACTAATCTCGCAGCAGCAAGAGCATGGCCAAGTTCAAAAACTGAAACAGTAATAACAGTGGTATTGAATACGTATACGATGTTTGAAAGTGATACACGCTGCAAAAATACACTCCAAAAGATAAATATTAAAAAGTCTCTCAACATTTTCTTTTACTCCTAGGGAGTATACTAAAAATAAATCTACCATCAATGACAAAATATCTTCCAAATATTCCTCTTTAGTCTTTAGGTTTAAGAGGACGTTTTTGATAATTTGTTTCAGTCGTGTGCTTCTAACCAAAGAGTTTTCTAGTCATTACACCCATTTTTTCTATTTTAGTAATCTTCCCTATAAATAAAGATTATGTTGCTTAAAAGAAAGAAAGAGATCCTCCTCTTAAACCCTAGACGGCTACAACCTCTTTTTGCTCTCCAGGATCACTTCTTATCTTCTTGTATTTTGCTCGTCTGCTTCCATAGTTAACCTTTTTTTTATGGCTAATCACATCGTATATGTGGAGACAAATTTGGAAACCCGTCTCGCTGTCCTGCTTAATCACAACGAATCGGTCTCCGATTTTCTAGGTATGCTAATTTTGTGAAGATAATCGACTTTTAGTCACTCAGTTTCTGCATAACCAGCTTCTAAACTTATAGCGATGGTAATTTGGTCTTCTATGGTTTCTAATCAGTATTTTGTGGTTTATTTGTAGAAAAACTATGCCATGAGCATAACGAGATTTTCCCAGAAATGGAAGAAATCAAAATTACTGCGTTGAAGGTAATCATAATGTCTATTGGTTACCTTTGTTTTCTTTGTTAGCAACATCTAATAAGTGGTTTTTCTTTTTCGTTGTACATATATCAGACTAAAAAACAAGGTAAACTATTCGGCTTATCAGCTCATATGAATGTCAGTCAAGCTTTTAAGGAGACTAGTCGCAACTGGTACCTATATGCCGACGCCTTCAAAGTGGAGAAGGAAATAAAGTCTTCGAACCCTGAGTTAGCTGAACGAAATAAAGATATTGGAACTGACTCAGCACTTGTAGATGTGCATGACAAGGATCTGAGTGTTGAAGAAGGTCTTGAAACCCAAGTAGCTGAGAAGACCACAGGGAAGAGGAAATGGAAAAGGTCAGATGGAGAGAAATGTGGAGAGAAACGCGTCAACGATCTTAATCGATCTTATGATAGTAACGAGGTTGAAGCTGTTGTTGCTCCACCGAAATCAGAATCTTGTGCAGTTTTACCGACAGAAGGTATAACCTATGTTTTAACTATCAAAGAACATATAATTTCTATCTTTTATTATAATATCTTATGTTCTATAGACATTGAGATAGGCAACCGACATTGATAGACGTTGATAAACTTGTAAATTCATTTATATACTAAGTTTACTTATCCTCGGGAATGTTTGTTGTTGATTCAATTGATTCTTATAGAATGAATTCATTCTTATTGTCCCATTTAGTTGGAGTGTGTCAGTTCTCATTTACTGTTGATTACAAGGTTTTTAATGTTTTTATATTGAAAAATGATTTTTATAATTCTCATAATGTTGTCGCTGATTTTGTATAGAAAATGTGAAGGGTGAGAAATCTGTCTTAGATTCTGATAAGCTAGTGAATCATTTGGAGAAGAAAAGGAAGTCCTCAAAAGACTCGGGCGAAGAAGATAGTCTGGTTGCTAATAAAAGAAAAAGGAGCGTTGGAAAAGAAGATAGTCTGGTTGCTTCTGGCGCAGAAAATCTGAAGAAGATCAAGAAAAATTCAACCAAGAAATATAAAAAGAAACATTCTGAGAAGACTGTGGAGTCCCAAGATTATGTTCCTGGTCAAATCCTGGAGGAGAAGGCTGAGATTGGAGATAATTTCTGTCCTAGCCAAAACGAAGATATTGCTGGTTTTGATAAGAAGCAAAATCAAGTGATGAAACTCCTTGATTTGCATCACGGCGGTTCCGTTGAAGGTTCACTGAACACTATGAAACCGAAAGAGAAAAATGCTATAGCTCAGCCAGCTAGTTCAGTTACTAGTCATTTCCAGTCAGTGGTTAAGAACGATCACAGTGGTTTCAAGGTTGATCTTTCCGATGCATATGTGAAAGGCACAACGGTCGACAACAAGAATGAAGCTTTGAAGAAAATCTACAACGGTTCCATTTTCAGAAAACCGAAAGCGAGAAAAACTAAGTTGAAATCTTCAGATGATGATAGTGATGTTGTGACCTCTATTTTGAGGAAGCAAGGTACTTTTATCTATCAGAATATAACTTAAAATCACATGCTCTCTAATCTCTGTGCTAAATTCGATTGTTGATCTCAAACAGGAACCAATCTTGCTGGAGGAACAGATAGGTAAGTGACCGTTTTAAGGATATTTTATGGTCAATGATTAATATTTAGCTTACACAAAATCTGGTTATAAAACTTGTGGTTCGTCTTTCCATCATGTTTTGCAGGAGCTTGCAAGGTTACCTGAGAAGCTCAAAACCTTACAAGGAGGCCAAACTGAGAGATGATCAAGCGGAAAATAAGTACGTTGATGACGAGTGCCTTGGGAACCTGTACGTCCCAGATAGCCTATCCAACTAATGTTTGATCGATTATATCTTTCTGGTAACGATTTTTGGCTAAGACCTGATTGAACGATGCTTAAATCTTGTCGAATCATGGTTCTGCTTCTGTCAGATCATAGTTCTGCTTCTGTGAGTTCTCTTTATAAGAGTTACTGTTACAATGGTCGCTAAATGTTGAATGTTTTATCAGGTTAATTTAATTATAGTTAATGGTTTCCTATTATTCCCTCACACACACACACACATATATATTGGATTCTTTCCATCATGAGCATGCACCTTCTTGATCCGAGCTTCAAGGTAAAACAAATCCTTTAACTTCAACATGTTGATTAATCACTAAGAAACAATAGTAAAATAATTATGTTAACTTCAACATGTCGATTTTTATGTTTCAATATCATGTTCCTTTTTCAAGGTAAAACAAATCCTTTAACTTCAACATGTTGATTAATCACTAAGAAACAATAGTAAAAATAATTATGTTAACTTCAACATGTCAATTTTTATGTTTCGATATCATGTTCCTTTTTCAAGGTAAAACAAATCCTTTAACTTCAACATGTTGATTAATCACTAAGAAACAATAGTAAAAATAATTATGTTAACTTCAACATGTCTTATTTTTTATGTTTCAATATCATGTTCTTTTTTTATTTCTGTATACATTAAAACCTCTATAATAATAATGTGACTTTGAAAATTTATTATCTTATAAAATGTTATAAATTAATAAAAAATTAACAACATTCTTTTAATTTATGATCTTTGAAAATTATTCTCCATATGCTAATATCTTATAAAATTTTATTTGTTAATTGGACATGCAAAAATGTGAAATTATGATGAATTCTTTTGGATATCGTAATAAAATATAAAATATTAAATTATTTAAATATTTATATAAAATTGAGAAATTTTGAGGAATACACCTCATAAGGGGGAACATTTTCCGAAAATACACCTACTAAAACTTCTTTCAAAACTACACATAACTTTATACGAGAATTGACACATTTAACCTCAAGACAAACTACACCTAAATTTACTAGTTTTGACATTTTATTGTCTCTGGTTCATCGAGCTCGCCGTCCGTATTGTTGGAGCTCACCGTCTTGATGTGTCATAGCTTGCCGTCTGAGCTCGCTGTTCCGTCGATCCAATTGGATTATCAATTGCTCAGATGGAATAACCACTGCTGCTGATTCTCTCAACTCGAATCGAGAAAGGTGAGAGAAACCTAGTTTGTGTTTATCACGGAGTAAAGGAAGAGATTTGGCGCTGCCGTCGATTTCTACCAACAAATTCGATGAGTTTAGATCGATTGTTCGGTGCCCTAACGCTCCTTTAACCTATTCTTCGTTGATAGATCCTAAAATGGGCCTCTGTTGGGCCTGCGTGTTGAAGAAGAAGATTGAAGCCCAAATATATCTTTATCAACTTTATTAAGTTTCATATTTTAGTTAATATTTTAGAAAACATATAAATATATCATATAGATATTATTCGCTAACAATAATCATCTATATTTTAACTAAAATCATATATTGATCATTAATAATTTGAAAATTGCAGGAATATAAAGCCGTTAGAATTATTTTTCACATATTTGATACTCCATCCGTTTCATAATAAGTATCATTTGGAGTAAATGTATGTGGACAATAATTGGATGTATCTAGACAATAATAAGTATTATTTTGAGTTTAATATGAGTTTAGATTGATTGTTCGATGCCCTAACGCTCCTTTAACCTATTCTTTGTTTATAGATCCTAAAATGGGCCTCTGTTGGCCCTGCGTGTTGAAGAAGAAGATTGAAGCCCAAATATATCTTTATCAACTTTATTAAGTTTCATATTTTAGTTAATATTTTAGAAAACATATAAATATATCATATAGATGTTATTCGCTAACAATAATCATCTATATTTTAACTAAAATCATATATTGATCATTAATAATTTGAAAATTGCAGGAATATAAAGCCGTTAGAATTATTTTTCACATATTTGATACTCCATCCGTTTCATAATAAGTATCATTTGGAGTAAATGTATGTGGACAATAATTGCATGTATCTAGACAATAATAAGTATTTTTTTGAGTTTGATACATCCAAATACATTGAATTTGTTATAGTAAGAAGAGAGAACAAGAGAAGAGAGGAATTGGTTGTGTATTATTCCATAGTAATGAGTCCTTATATAGGATTACAATATAGGGTTTTCCTTGGAGAGAGGTACACTTGGAGAACAAGCTAGAACATTCTAGAATATGGGCCGATAATGGGCTTCCATATAAACTAGTTATAACACTCCCCCTTGGAAGTCCATTATCTAAAAATATCTTCTAAGTGCGCATGATGCTGCCTCGTTAAAACCTTACCAGGAAAACCCAAAGGGAAAAACCTTAGTTAAGGAAAAAGAGTACAGCGCGCAACTACTCCCCCTCATGAGAACATCCGTGTAGATTAGGTGAATGAACTTCTTGATAATAGCAGATGGAAACTCCTTTAAAATCTTCACTTGAACAGTCTTTAGAACATTGACATCGCCATTCTTCTTGGGTGCATGGATCAAGATGATTCATCTTGATCAATCTCCTTGCTTCACTTGATCTCATAAATAGATGACAAGACTTCTTTAGATGTTTCTCATTTGTGTGTTCTTTGTTGCCTCATTAAAACCTTTCATGGAAAAACCCAATGGGATAAAAACCATGATAAGGAAAAAGAGTACAACCACACATATCATCATATTCTCCCCCTTGGAAGCATATTCTTCAGGAGATGCATTCCAATACTATCTTTTGGAGATTACTATAAGTATAACTTTGATGAAAGTCATTTAGACTTTTAGTCTAGACATCTTTTTCTATAAATAATCATTTGGACTTCTGGCCAAATTTTCTCTTTTATATACATTCTTGTAAACATCTATCTTGTATATATAATCTCATGCTCATTTTGAATTATGAAGAGACTAACATATTTTTCAAATAGCATTTGAAGTATGGTACTTCAGGACCAAATATATGTGAGCATTTTTATGTAAATCATGCCATAACATTTTTGGGAATTTGGGATATCTTAAGACAACTTTGTCTTTCCAAATCTTTTATCCCATCTCCTTTTGTGATACTAATTTCGACAATTCTTCTGGAATTTCGATATGTTTAGACTAAAGATCTCTTTTGATCTATAAATATACATGGGTATTTGTTAGCTTTATATATTCACTTTCGTGATTATATCCATGAATCAAATTTCTTTTCATTTGATTAAGTAGCTAATATTTTCCGGGAAATAAAACAATGATATCATTAATTCTTTAATGATTATATCCTTCAGGGACTTTTACATAAATATCATTGTTTAGTGAGTTGTATAAGTCAAGTTCTTCTTTCATTGCCAGACTTAATGAACTTGAAAGTTGCATCCACCACATGAGAGTATATCTCTTCATACTCATTCTTCTTCGGCACAAATGCCAAATTTATAACTCACTTGTTTCACACTTTTTAGGTGAAAGGACTTCTGGTCCAAATACTTTTCTCTTTCTAAGAGATTTTGTTTTGTGTCTATTGCTTCTTTTGATTTGGCCAAATCATTACTTTGTGTACACAATGCAATAGACTTTGTTTCATGATCCTCTTTCTCATTCATAATATCAACTGCTACATTGCATGCAAATATATTATTTACGACGTCGATTTGCTTCTGGTTCCATTTATTCTATACATGACATAAGTAATTTCTCGAGATCTCATCATTGTCTCAGGTACCTGAATTTCTTATTTGTCATGTTTAATGTCTCTTCTGGAGATCACTCAAAAATATTTGTTTCCTCGGTTTGACCATTGTCAATTTATGCTCTTTTACTTTTTCGAGGATTATAATATTTGGAACCGACAAGTCTATCACGCTTCATGCGTTCTTTAGACTCACTAGCAGCTTGATATTGTCCTTCTGGGACATCAATTCTTATTAGAGCATTTACAGCTGGTAAGTGACTCAATCACTATATTTGGGTCAGTAAATGTATCTGGCAACTGATACAATAAGTTTTGTGAATGAATTATCTTTTGGACTTCTATTTCACATTCTATAGTCCGAGGATCAATGATAATTCATTCAACTACTTTTCTTTCCAGCCTTTTATTTTCTCCCCCTGATGTTGGAAAGACTTATCCATTAACATGGTAGTCTATAAATCGAGCCTTACTTAAATCCTTCAGATAGCTCTAGATATTATCAATGGAGATTCATATCCAACATCTACAATCTCTTTTGAAGATCCATCTTATATTGCTGTGGTGGAGCAATGTGGATGTTGCACATCCAAAGGTTTCTGACCCAAAACTAATTTTGATGGGGAGAACTTTTAGTTACTTGTTGGCTTTATGCGAGTTAATGCTTGTGCATTATGTCAATGATGAACATTTTCTACTGATGTTCAACATTTATTCTTACAAACATGTTTTTCTTTCACCATAGACTTAAGATGTGATTTCACTAGCATTACTAAGTCATCTTGCAAACTTCAGGTTGCAAATTTATTTCATTGATACATACAACTATTTTGTTGATGCATTACAAAACACAATGAAATTTCTTTAAGAGGATGACTAGTCCACAAAATGGGTTATTAAACCACATGTTTCTTGTATATTCTCTAGAAAATGAATTGAATCAAAATCTATTTTGGCTAGTGATAATTGTTGTATTATCATAATCTCTTATGATAAAATATCACATTAGAAATCATTAAGAAGAATCTTCTAGTTCTTCAATAAATGTTTACATGTTGTATTTTACTTCGCATAATTCTTGAACTGGAATGGTCTAACCAGTTCATGCCAAATTATGTTAGATTCAGCAAACTTCTGGTTTACTATATAACATCTATTTAACTTTTCCTCATTTATTGTATATTGAAATTCCTTGGAATTACTTTATATATGATTCATCAGGATCACTCATCTTTGAGTATAATCTTCTGGATTATGAATTTGGGATTCTTACACTTTTCTTGATCAATGATCAAGTTTATCTTGAGTGTGAACATAATCTTCTAGATGTTCCATTTATTATTGATTGTGGGATTCATCCATTCTCCCCCTCGAGATGATGATACTTCAGGTTCATCTATCTCGAATTGAATTCCAATATAAAATCAATAACCTCTTTAACCATTTACTTGTATATCACATTCACTTCAGGGAATTGATCATAACCAATTGGATATGATTTTCATCAATGTTCAATATTTTCTCAAAATAATGTAAAATTGTCTAAGATTATTTTGTCTACAGGACAATATGACAATATTATTTAGAGTATGCTTTTTAGCATCTCTATTGATATACATTATCTTCTATATAGTTAAAAGTTATTTACAGACTTCAGGTCTTGTAATCTTTCATGAAAATTTAAGATATCATATAGAGAATAATAAAATAAAAATAAATATATATATATATAAATAAATAGAGCATAATCAAAATAAATATTAATAATATATACCATTTATTATCACTTCTGGTGACAAATTTAGTTTAAAATAAAATTAGAAAGATAAGATATAATTTGAATAAATTCTCAAATTATATTATCACTTCAGGTGATAATGTTTTTGTGTCTGCAAGACAACAAAATTTTCTTGATGTATTTTAACATCTTCATAATATTTATTATCTCCACTTATAGACTTCAGGTCATGTCTTTTTTGATGCATATAACTATGATAATTATTTTATCTTATCAAGATGATAAATAAGTTCATAAAATGTATGATTTATGCATATATAATGTAAGCAAAAATAATATCATAAAATAACTCAATCATCAGTTTATACACTAGTTCATTAGTATCATATCACTAAACTAGGTTTCCAATAAACTCAACAAGGTTAAATGACAAACATGTAATTACTGATCAAATTAACTAATGATTGAACATAGATCATGAGACTACACGTGCATATATACTAGGTAGAATATGCAAAAATATTACCAGATTGATATGCTTGATAGAACAAATTCGTTAATAGTGCTGCTGATCGTATTTTTAATAAACAGCCAAGACCAATTCTTTCCAAGAGCACATCAATTTGCTATCAATAAACTAAGGCAAATACTTGATATATATAATCTTAGTTAAACGAATTTGAATTGAACCACATAAAATAGTAACAGGAACCAATCTAATAATTACAAGGATCATGTATCAAACAGACGTATATCATATTGTTAATACACTAACTTTAAATTCACAGTTAAAAACATCCAAGTGTCCCTTTGACGAACAACTAAACTTATATGTTGAACCAAATCAATAAGGTCATCTTTGCAATTTTCATAATGTAAGAATCAAAAGCATATATCGATATGAAGCATCTTTCGGATGATGACTTATTATATAAGTATTACTAACTTTAATGGTTAGAGAATGTAAATTTGGACAGCCACTTACAGCATATACGGCTTTGGAGAACCAAGACAATGTCGTGCAATCATGAATCCCTTCTCCACCATTAAGAAGGTTTTTGTCCAAAAATTCCCTACTAAAACAAGAAAAGGATTGATAGACGTCAAAAGCCATTAAAACATTAGCTCTCACAGGGATTCATTAAACTGATTCCACTACAGGCATGTGAGGATCACAGTTATAAATACTAACGAAGACATATTCATTAAAATTCAATTTTACAAGACCACAAGAGTTATGCATGTTATAAAATAAACATGTGATGAGGATGATGATGATACAAGCAGCAGCTAACGATCCTTTTAGGTTTCCATTAATTACAAAACAATAAATCAAAATAATTGTTCGTTCATGTCTCTTGAGTGTATATCGATGTAGTTGTAATACATAAATTATAATTCTTCGAATACCAAATTAAAGATGTATTGGAACCAAAGCAAACCTACGAATAAACTAACAACGATGAAACAATAAACAATATAAAATCCTTCAAGGATTAAATATAAATCCTTCTCGGATAAATAAAATATAAATCCTTCTGGGATATAAATAATGTTATTATGTTAATCTTTCGGGGATACAAATCCTTCTGAGATTATTAAGATAATAAACAAAGATCAACAAAGTAATATAAATTACTCACTGATCCTTGTTCAATCTTTGGAATTAAGGAAATTTGATTTCCTCTTGATTTCCTCTTAGCTCGACGGCTAGGGTTTTAACCTAAAGATTAGAGACTCGTGCTGATAACGTGTTATAGTAAGAAGAGAGAACAAGAGAAGAGAGGAATTGGTTATGTATTATTCATGAGTAATGAGTCCTTTATATAGGAATACAAGAGAAGGGTTTCCTTGGAGAAGAGGTACAACTTGAAGAACAAGCTAGAACATTTCTAGAATATGGACCGATAATGGGCTTCCATATAAACTAATCATAACAGAATTCTCATTTTGCTTAAATGACACTTATTGTTAAACAGAAGGAATATGTATGATTACCTTCTTAGATATATATAATAAAGTAATAAAATTAGAATCTTCATAAAAAAATCATGAAAGTTATATTTACTAAACACCCACGCATAGCGTGGGTTAAGAACCTAGTGCTCTACTATGAGTCATGCCATAAGTAATACGTTTTGCTAAATTTTATTTGAATTTGACTGAATCGATCTGATTCTACCTAACTCCTAAGAAACGAGCAAGAAGAATCATGAGAAGAATTAAAGCCAGCTTTGTCCTAATAAAAGTGTTAAGACTGTGCTACACTGGAACCAG
The DNA here is from genome assembly GCA_902728155.2 of Microthlaspi erraticum. Taxonomy (NCBI): domain Eukaryota; kingdom Viridiplantae; phylum Streptophyta; class Magnoliopsida; order Brassicales; family Brassicaceae; genus Microthlaspi; species Microthlaspi erraticum. The sequence continues at coordinate 56,375 of CACVBM020001193.1, forward strand.
GGCCGGCCCTGACCTAAGGCAGGTAAAGCATGGTATTTTAGGCGCCAAAAAGATATATATTTAAGGGGCCATATTTAAGAAAGTTTGTAGTAGTGTAGTGGTTATGTCGCACCATTTTACCTCTAAGGTAAGGCGTTCGTGCCCTCAAACATACATAATGTGTTGCTTTTTACAAAGAACACTATTTTTAGTGGGCCTGAATTTTCTTTTTGCTTTAAGCGCTAAAACTACCACACTTGGTACTTAAAATTAAGTAAGATGGATTGTTTTTGCAGAGAATAAACAAAACTTTCATAATCAAGAGACAGATTCAGCTGCTTCTTTCATAACTAAGAGCTTACCAAGAGACAGATTCAGACAATGTTGGCTCTTCAGGCTCAGACTGGGGAGTCCCATTGGATTGTCTAACTGCGCCACTTCACAAATAATAGAATAAATGTTTTAGGTAAAAAAAGAGAAATTAACTTCCGCAGGTGCGGGCATTGGAATTCCTTATAACTTGTTTATTTACATAACTAGTACTACTTATGATAGGAAGCCTAAAACATAAAGGACTCACTTGTGTTTTAAAAGGAAAAAAAAAAACGAAAATTAAAATCAAAACATAAAAACAAATATGGAAATTAAAGTGTAAATCAATGTTGACAATTACAAGGTGGTTGGCCCGCGCTATGCGTAGGCAAGAGATGTTTCAGAACTCCAATCTTTCAATTAATATTAGATTAACACTTTTTTTAATTAAGTTTTATATTTCTGTAATATGTTTATTCTCCAAGGAAGTAATAGCTTAACATTTTGTTAATTTGATATGAATTTATAAATTGTGAAACCACAAAAAATTAGTTAAATTTTGTAATTGTTGTTTCTTCTCTCTCTTATTCTTTTCAATGATCTGATCTTTTCTTTTTTCTTCCATTTTTTATTCGTTGTCATCATCTTTTTTTTGCTTCTTCTTTTTCCAATTTTTGTTCTTCAATCTTTCTTGTGTTTCATATCCTCCAACTTACTATTCTTCTTTTTCTTTCTAATTTTCTTTACATTCTTTTTCCGGTTTATCTTCTTCCTCATTCCCCCTTCTCTCTATCTTTATCATCTTCGTCTTCTCTGACATCATCTTATTCTAGTTTTTATTTATCTCTTATTTGTCTTTTTTTCTCTTCACATTTCATTTTTTCTTTTTGTTTTCTTTTTCCTCTTCGAGTTTTCTTCTTCTTCGAGTTCTTATCCACCGTCTTCTTTTATTTTCTCGTATTTTTATTCCTTCTTGTCTATGTCTTATATTTCACTTATCAATTCATTCGATAGTTTAGATTTTCAAGATTCGTGAAATAGTTTTTATCTTTATATAGTCGAGATCTTTTAAAAATCTATTTAATTTGTGTTGTTATCTTTTGATTATGGATTTGCTTTAATTGTTTTAGTTTTTTTTCTATTTGTAGTGTTTTAGAATGGTAGATATAAATTTATAATCAGTGATTTTAATTTTGATATACTCTATAATAATTAAATTTTAAAAATGCACGAAAAACTAAACCCTACACCCATCAATATAAACCCTAAACCCAAACCCCACATTATAAACCCCTCCTCCCCCTAATTAAAGAACCTACACCCTAAACCCAAATCCACATTATAACTCCCCCCAAAACCACAAACCTCACATTACAAATTAATTATTTATTTTCTTTTATTTTTATTTTATTTATAAAAGTCTTTTTTTAATTGTTGTTTTCTTATTCCTTTTATTCTTCTCTAGTGATCTCATCTTCTTCTTTTTTCTTCCATTTTTTTATTCGTTGTCATCATTTTCTTTTTTTGCTTCTTCTTCATCTTCCAATTTTTGTTCTTCAATCTTTTCTTGTGTCTTCATATCCTCCAACTCACTATTCTTCTTTTTCTTTCTAATTTTGTTTACATTCTATTTCCAGTTTTTCTTCTTCCTCATTCCCTCTCTCTCTCTCTCTCTATCTTTATCATCATCGTCTTCTTCTGACATCATCTTATTATAGTTTTTATTTATCTCTTCTTTATCTTTTTTTTCTTCACATTCCATTTTCTTCTTTGATTTCTTTTACCTCGTGTTCAAGTTTTCTTCTTCCTCTCGAAGTTTCCCATCTTCTTTTCTATCGTCTTCTTTTCTCTTACTCATGTTTTTCGTTCTTGTCTATGTTTTGTATTTCACTTATCAATTCATTCGATAGTCTAGATTTTGTTAATTCACAAATTCAATTAATATTAGATTAACGCATTTTCTTTTTAATTAACTTTTCATATTTTTGTAATGTGTTTATTTCCAAAAGTAATAGCTCACATTTTGTTAATTTGATATGAACTTATAAATGTGAAAGCACAAAAAAGTTAGTTAAATTTTGTAATAGTTGTTTTCTTCTCCTTCTTATTCTTTTCCACTGATTTCATCTTTTTTTTTTTCTTCCATTTTTTTATTCGTTGTCATCATCTTTTTTTTGCTTCTTCTTTTTTTTTCCAATTTTTGTTCTTCAATCCTTTCTGTGTCTTCATATCCTCCAACTTACTATTCTTCTTTTTCTTTCTAATTTTTTTTAGATTCTTTTTCCGGTTTATCTTCTTCCTCATTTCCCCTTCTCTATCTTTATCATCTTCGTCTTCTCTGACATCATCTATTTATAGTTTTTATTTATCTCTTCTTTATCTTTTTATTTTCTTCACATTCCATTTTTTCTTCTTTGATTTCTTTTACCTCGTGTTGAAGTTTTCTTCTTCGTATCGAAGTTTCCCATCTTCTTTTCTATCGTCTTCTTTTCTCTTACTCATATTTTTCGTTCTTGTCTACGTTTTGTATTTCACTTATCATTTCATTCGATAGTCTAGATTTTGTTGATTCACAAATTCAATTAGTATTAGATTAACGCATTTTCTTTTTAATTACTTTTCATATTTTTGTAATGTCCTTATTTCCAAGAAAGTAGTAGCTTAACATTTTGTTAATTTTATATGGACTTATAAATTGTGAAAGCACAAAAAATAGTTAACTTTTGTAATAGTTTTTTTCTTCTCACTCTTATTCTTTTCCACTGATCCCATCTTTTTATTTTTTTATTCCATTATTTTATTCGTTGTCATCATCTTCTTTTTTTTATTCTTCTTTTACCAATTTTTGTTCTTCAATCATTTCTTGTGTCTTCATATCCTCCGACTTATTATTCTTTTTACGTTTTTTCTTCTTCCTCATTCCCCTCACTCTCTATCTTTATCATCTTCGTCTTCTGAGACATTATATTATTCTAGTTTTTATTTATCTCTTCTTTTTGTTTTTTTCTCTTTACATTCCATTGTTTCTCCTTTGATTTATTTTTCCTTATATTCGAGTTTTCTTCTTTTCCTCTCCATATTTCCCATCTTCTTTTCCATTGACTTCTTTTCTTTTACTCGTATTTTATTAGTTCTTGTGTACGTCTTGAATTCCACCTATCAATTCATGTGATACTTTAGATTTTCAAGGATTTATGAAATAGTTTTTTTTTTTAAATCTTTATATAGTTGAGATCTTTTAAAAATCATTGTTATCTTTTGATTCTGGATTTGCTTTAATTGTTATATTTTTTTTTCTATTTGTGAATGTAATTTAGAAAGGTAGATATAAAGTTATAATCAATGATATATAATTCTGATTTCTATAATAATTCAAATTTTTAAAAAATGCACCAAAATCTAAACCCTACATCCATCAATATAAACCCTAAACCCAAACTCCACATTATAAACCGCTCTTCCCCCAAAATAAAGAACCTACACCCTAAACTCAAATCCACATTATAACTCCCCCTCAACTTCACACCTGAACCTCATATTACAAATTAGTTTTAGATTTGCTTTTATTTTTATTTGATCTATAAAAGTTTTCTTTTTTAATGGTTCTTTTCTTCTCCCTTTTATTCTTCTCTAGTGATCCCATCTTCTTCTTTTTTCTTCTATTTTTTTTATACATTGTCATCATCTTCTTTTTCTCTAGTTCTTCTTCATTTTCCAATTTTTGTTCTTCAATTGGTTCTTGTGTTTTTTTATCTCCCAACTCACTATTCTTCTTTTTCTTTCTAATTTTCGTTACATTCTATTTCCGATTTTTTTTTCCCTCATCCTCCCCCGTCTCTCTCTATCTTTATCATCTTCGTCTTCTCTGACATCATCTTATTATAGTTTTTATTTAACTCTTCTTTGTCTTTTTTTTCTTCACATTCCATTTTTTTCCTCGTGTTAAATTTTTCTTCTTCCTCTCAAAGTTTCCCATCTTTTTTTCCATCGTCTTCTTTTCTCTTATTGTTGTTTTTTGTTCTTGTCTACGTTTTGTATTTAACTTATCAATTCATTCTATAGTTTAGATTTTGTTCATTCATGAATTCAATTAATATTAGATTAACACATTTTCTTTTTAATTACTTTTAATTTCATATTTTTGTAATGCGTTTATTTTCCATGAAAGTAATAGCTTAACATTTTGTTAATTTGATAAGAACTTATAAATTGTGAAAGCACAAAAAATTAGTTAAATTTTGTAATGGTTGTTTTATTCTCCCTCTTATTCTTTTTCACTGATCCCATATTTTCTTTTTTCTTCCGTTTATTTATTCGTTGTCATCTTTTTTTTTTCCGGCTTCTTCTTTTTCAAATTTTCGTTCTTCAATCCCTTCTTGTGTCTTCATATCCTCCAACTTACTATTCTTCTTTTTCTTTCTAATTTTCTTTACATTCTTTTTACGTTTTTTCTTCTTTCTCATTCCCCTCACTCTCTATCTTTATCATCTTCGTCTTCTGAGACATCATATTATTCTAGTTTTTATTTATCTCTTCTTTGTCTTTTTTTTTCTCTTTACATTCCATTTTTTCTTCTTTGATTTATTTTTCCTCATATTCGAGTTTTCTTCTTTTTCCTCTCCATATTTCCCATCTTCTTTTCTTTTACTCGTATTTTATTAGTTCCACCTATCAATTCATCTGATCGTTTAGATTCTCAAGGATTTTTTTTTTTTGTCGACAGCCTCTATCTCTAGAACATCGGGAATCCAAACTGGTGAGATTCTCAAGGATTTATGAAATAGTTTTTTTTTGTTATCTTTATATAGTTGAGATATTCTAAAAATCTTTGTTATCTTTCGATTCTGGATTTACTTTAATTGTTATAGTTTTTTTTTTCTATTTGTGAACGTAATTTAGAAAGGTAGATATAAAGTTATAATGAATGATTTATAATTCTGATTTCTATAATCAATCAATTTTTAAAAATGCACCAAAAACTAAACCTACACCCACCAATATAAACCCTACACCCTAAAACCCAAACCCACATTGTAACCCCCCCCCCCCCCAAACGACCCTACACCCTAAACCCAAACCCCACGTTATAACTCTCCCCCTCCCCCAAAACGACCCTACACCCTAGACCGAAACCCCACGTTATAACTCTCCCCTAAACCGCACACCTAAACCCCACATCTTACAAACTTATTCTGGATTTGCTTTTATTTTTATTTTTTCCTTAAAACATTTTAAAAAAATTGTTTTTTTACTTCTTTCATATTTTTTCCTTCATTTTCTACCGTTTTCCCTTATTCTTATCAAAATTTATAATCTCTTTTTCTTTTCCTCTCTCTTCATCGATATCTTTTTATTTCCTGGTTTTTATTCGTTTTCTTCCTTTTATTTACAGTTTGTTTTTCAACTGGCTTTGTGTTCTTATTCTTCACTTTTTATCTTTTGATTTTTCCACTTCTTTATTATTCACATATTCTTCAATTCTTTTCTTCTTTTGTTTTGTTTTTTGTTCATTTTTCCCGTCTTCGTCTTCCAACTTTTGTCTTTCCTTATTTTTATTCAAGTTTTCCTTCTTATTTCAACTTGTACTTCATCATTTTGTAGTATGAGTCTTTTTCTTTTTTGCAACATTTTATTTATCAGTTTTGTCTTCCTCTTTATTTTAATTTTTATTTTTTTCTCGTCTTCTCATATTTCTTCTTCTTCATCTCCTCATATACCTTTTTGCTATTTTTTTTCAGTTGTAGTTCTTTCATCTTCTTTATTTTATTTGTGTAACATCTTAATTTTCTGGTTTTCTTTGTCTTTATCTTCTTGTACTTTACTTTCATCTTATTTATCCTCCGATTTTCTTCTTTCAAATTTTCCTTCTTATTCTCTGCTATTATATTCTTCTTCTTCTTCATTATATATGTTTTGTTATGTAAATCCATCTTTTCGGGTATTATACTTTGCTTCTTTTTCACGATGTTCTTTGTCTTCCTGGTAATATATTTCAGAGAAGATGATCAGAGGAGATAATCTTTCGAGTAAAGATAACAAACTCTTTGTTCACCCATCCTTTGAAATGGAGCTTGTCCAAGTCAGAAATCTTAGAGAAGAAGTGTTAAGGATAAATTCTATAATCAACAAACTTGAAGGGCTTTTGGAAACAGATTCGTAGACTCTTGATGAGGAATTCGAGAATTGACAGTTTCATTTTATTTCCCCATTAAAGAGACTGTCCGGAATCACGAAGGTATTTGACCAAGACTCTCATTTGCGAAGGGTTCACTTACTCTTGTTGCCGCCACCATTTTAACATTGGAATGATGTGTGTATTCCTATATGTGAATATTTGGACTCTACAATGTATAATTTTAATCGGCAATGTTGATGTATTCAAATATTCTTCCATAATAATTGGTTTTGTATTTACTTTTTTTTTTCTTAAATGTAGTATTATTTTTTTAATCGGTAATGCAGTATATTCAAATTTTTTAAAATGCACCAAAACCTAAACCTTACACCCATCAATATAAATTGTACATCATAACCCCATTTTATCTTGTTCTTTTTTTACTTTGTCTATACTTCTTTTCTATTTTTTCCTTCAATTTCTACCATCTTTTTATTCGTTTTCTACCTTTTTATTTACAATTTGTTTTTCAATTAGCTTTGTATTCTTATTCTTCATTTTTTTTTATCTTAGATTTTGTTTCTTAGGAATCATTAACCATAATTAGAGACATAATGGATCTTGACATATACTGTAACATCCCGGTTTGTGATAAATGAGGAGAGGCTTAAGAGAATTGATTTGGCTACCTATGTCAACAAAGTACACTTACATTTTCGGTCAAAGGTCTATAAGTAACTCCAGAGTTAAGCGTGCTTGGGCTGGAGTAGTTGAAGGATGGGTGACCTTCCGGGAAGTGGTTTCCAAAACCGTGTGAGTGAGGCCAAAACACGGAGAAAGGTCGGGTGTTGATTGCAGGGATAGTAGACAAATCATTAGTCTTTCAAAAATAACGGACCGGCCGTCGGACAGGGGTGAGGCCCACGGGCCGAGATGGGCCTGCGGGCCCAGAGAGAGGGCGTGGGTGACTCACCGGGAGAGGCGGTCCGGACGTTTTAATTTGGTATCAGAGCTAAACCCATACGAGAGTGTGGAGTCAAGTTGAAGTGGCCTTGACTCACACCGTCAGAGGGTGACGATCCAGGTGCGCAACGAGGACGTTGCGCATAGTGAGTGGGGGTGAGTTGTAACATCCCGGTTTGTGATAAATGAGGAGAGGCTTAAGAGAATTGATTTGGCTACCTATGTCAACAAAGTGCACTTACCTTTTCGGTCAAAGGTCTATAAGTAACTCCAGAGTTAAGCGTGCTTGGGCTGGAGTAGTTGAAGGATGGGTGACCTTCCGGGAAGTGGTTTCCGAAACCGTGTGAGTGAGGCCAAAACACGGGGAAAGGTCGGGTGTTGATTGCAGGGATAGTAAACAAGTCATTAGAGCCTCTCAAAAATAACGGACCGGCCGTCGGACAGGGGTGAGGCCCACGGGCCGAGATGGGCCTGCGGGCCCAGAGAGAGGGCGTGGGTGACTCACCGGGAGAGGCGGTCCGGACGTTTTAATTTGGTATCAGAGCTAAACCCAGACGAGAGTGTGGAATCAAGTTGAAGTGGCCTTCACTCACACCGTCAGAGGGTGACGATCCAGGTGCGCAACGAGGACGTTGCGCATAGTGAGTGGGGGTGAGTTGTAACATCCCGGTTTGTGATAAATGAGGAGAGGCTTAAGAGAATTGATTTGGCTACTTATGTCAACAAAGTGCACTTACCTTTTCGGTCAAAGGTCTATAAGTAACTCCAGAGTTAAGCGTGCTTGGGCTGGAGTAGTTGAAGGATGGGTGACCTTCCGGGAAGTGGTTTCCGAAACCGTGTGAGTGAGGCCACAACACGGGGAAAGGTCGGGTGTTGATTGCAGGGATAGTAGACAAGTCATTAGAGCCTCTCAAAAATAACGGACCGGCCGTCGGACAGGGGTGAGGCCCACGGGCCGAGATGGGCCTGCGGGCCAGAGAGAGGGCGTGGGTGACTCACCGGGAGGGGCGGTCGGGGCGTTATATATACCACCACTAATCATTAACCATAATTAGAGAGGATTTCTATTTAGAGTCCCTCAAGCCTTAACTGTTTCTAGTTTTTTTTATTACATTGTTTCTTTCCTCAGTGGCTGCTTTGATTTCTTGGCTTCACAGCTCCAGTTCGCCACCGACAACATTCTCCGGCTGGAATACCTCTGACTCCGACCCAGTGGGATGGCCTTACATCAGGTGTTCCTCCTCATACAAACCTGTTACAATGACCAATGTCGTCTCTGTTCAGATGGCTTTACCTTTCCCTTTTAACATCTCTTCGTTTAGCTCACTTTAGAAACTCGTTATCTCCAACACCACCAGAACTATCTCTTCCGATATTGAAGATTGCTCTGAACTTAGAGTTATAGATTTAAGCTCAAACAGATTCATTGGTGAAATACCTTTTACTGTAGGGAAGCTCAAGAATCTCCAAGAACTCAGTCTGTTAGATTTATCAATATATCAACAACTGCTGTTACAAATGATTCAAAAGATAGGAAGGAGGTTAAATCATACCATGTGAGATATTAGATATATAACAAAATCAAAACACATGACAACTTCATAAAAAGTCAACTTCTTTTGTTTCTTGTTGAGCTTAGCTTTGGCTATGTTCAGCTTTGTATGAAAATCTTGGCTATGCCGTTACCGGGAAAGCTAATGTCCTTCCTCTTGTTAAAAGGAGCGCCACCTGGAGCAGTGACTTCGACGACTTTGGTCTTACCGTCGTTACCCTGTGTGATGTCCAACTCAACCGCATCGCCAACTGTTAGACTCCGGAAGCCTTCGACTAATTGGTGCAGAAGAATAATGGAAAGGCGTTCTTTTTAAGAAAGGAGCTATGATTAATAGACGATTAGGGATCATAGAGAGAGTCTTGGGCTAACGATATTTAGTGTTATCTAAAAATAAACCAAAGTCAAAAAGTTCAGATAGCATGCATGAATTCCGGAAGTCGAAAAATTTGTGCAGAGAATCAATTTGAGTGAAGGTAGAGAACCGAATTCTGAAGTCTTAAGTAACCAAAGAGAGTTAAAAAAAATAACTACTACCATTACCGAAGTCGTAATCCATAATCCATCATAATAACGTTTTTATGTAATGTAACAAGACTTACATCTCGGTGGGATCATGGCATAGTTTCCAGATTAAGAGGTCACAAAGCCATGGCTTGTAAGACGTTTTGTATCATATCAATTTTTGAACCTGTTTTAAAGAAATCGCAAAAACAGATTATTAGATACTAATGATAAAACATATTGGCAATCTAGCATAAAACGGAAAAGGAAGAACACACCGAAGATGGCCGTTTTTGTTAGTCACGGCTCACGGCTCACGGCCATAAATATAGAGAGAGTTATCAGAGCTAGGGTTCATATATTATTTTATTAATTTTCATAAATTTGAGTCAGTTTTGCTCGAAACTCATAATACGATTTAGAATCACTTTCACTATTTCCACTTTTTGCAGCTTCATGAATCCAAAAGCTTAAACACAGACATAAAAACCAAAGCTATAGGCAATGTCTTTACAGATATAGATAAGACATACCTCGAACTGCTTGTAGAGCTGTTTCTGTACTTTCATATATATAACAGAAATAGTAATACATATATAGTCAAACGACAAAAATACACAAACACACAAAACCCATGAAAATCTATAAAACATATGAATGTTTTAACACTGAACATAAAGACACAAACACACAAAACCCATTCGAATAAAATTAGATATGAATAGAGATTTAATACTCATCAGTGGAGGTGAAGACAAAGGGTTCACGTCAACATGAAAATCATCTCCGATGTCCAGCCTCAAATTCATAGTCCAGATCAAAGAAATCAGAGATATAGCACCTCCACACACCGATTCACTTTTCCTGGTCTTTATTTCCTTTTATATCAAATTACACCTTGCTTCCCATCCCTTTAACATCTGTGATGTGCTCTGTCTTACTTAAACATGTTAGCATTACAACTCGTGAACAGATTTCATGGTTCTTCAACGGATGTCTTACAACAACCCCACAAAAATTATCCATATAATTGTGGTGTCCACACGAACCTTTCATGTGCCAAGTCATCCTTAAAAGCATCCGTTTCCAAACACGTTATATGGTTTCAAACCAAAAACACAATACGTAGACGACGACCAAGTTCATCAATCCAAAAAGTCCAGCGAAGCCATGACCAAATCGAGGTAACATAATGGATCGTATCATTAACTCTTAAACCCAAAAACTCATCTTTATTCAATCGAGGTTGCAAAGCTAGTGTTTTCATAATAATCACTGACCAAATTTTTTATATTTATAGGGCTTAGCGATTAGGGTTTCAGTAGAATTATCAAAAGCTTTTTTAAAATTTTAATCAATGGTAAACTAAAGATTACAGTATCAATTATTAATTAGATATTAGCAAGAATTATTAAGGGCAATTCGAACAGGAAAAGTTCTATAATTTTTTGGTGTTGATATACAAAACGAATAAATTTAAAAAGGAAAATTTGAAGATTTAATCAAGATTTTCATTAAGGGCATCTCGGTAATTCCGCGGCTGAGAGTTAATGTGGTGGCTCCATTCGAAATTCTCACTTCGCAAATACTAGTATGATTTACTGTTCGAAAAAGGAGATAAATAAAATTTAGATGCGAATGTTTAGATTAAATATGCAGAATAATCAGTTAAACATGAGAGCTAATAGAACTAAGACCTATCTAAAACAATTAACTTACATGATTGATAAGAAGAAATAAGAACTCAGGGATTAAAAATCACGTCAACAAAAGAAGAAACATGATTTGTGATGATTTTGCTTATTGGTATTATTTATATAGAACAAAGTCGGTCAAGAAATCCAGGGTTTGTTTCCCTTTTTCTTTTACATAATTGTGACCCATAATATGGTAGTTAAGGTTTTATCTTTATTATTTTAATGAATAATCAATTTTGTGAATAATAAAAAAAAAATTAAAGATTTAATTAAGATTTTCATTAAGGGTAGTTCTGTAATTCCGTGCGGCTGAGATTGAATGTGGTGGCTCTATTCGAAATTTTGACTTCCCAAATAATATACTCCCTCCATTTCATAATAAGTGTCGTTTTGACTCTTCACTTATCAAATGTATCTAGATATTAATGAATGTATTAAGACTCAAAACACATTCAGATACATCATTAAATAGTCCAGATTCATTTTGTTAAAAAGACACTTATTATGAAACGGAGGGAGTATTAGATTCGGTTTTCCTTATTTTTTTTTGGAAATTGCAATAGGGAGAAGGAAACTTGCTCCTAAAGTCTCCTTGTCCTTTACAGATTATGACTTATATATGGTCCTTTGCAGCACAACACATAGAAACCACAATTTCGTCGACCTTGTCTTTTTCTTCTTCTTCTCTCTCTCTAAGACCAAGTCTCGGTTCAGGAAGATGTCGCAGGCGATGGTTATCTTGATTTGGTCAGCTACGAAGGAAAGCTTGGTGTGGTTTGTTCGAATTCGAGAGAAGGATATGATTTGTGGGTTATGAGCAACAGTTCTGGTAACTCTTGGGTAAATATGAAGGATGTGAAAATTCCAGGGCTAGAAGATAAATACGCAAAACCTCTATGATTGCCAAGCAGCGACGTCGTATCAGTGATTGGTTTTTGTAGGCTTGGTCTTTGCAACATGAACAACAAAAAGTCGTCATATTTGCTTCTGACTCAACATTCTTTGCCTAGCTATTTACCCAGAGATATTTGTTTCCCTTTCTACTCTAACTACGAAAGAGTTTGTCTGAATGAAGATCGGTTTGGTAAATAATTCGGTCACAATTAGAAGGTACAACGGATGTGAACATAATGGAATTTTGCAAGAACATTTCCATTCTGTTATGAGATGTTAATTGTTATATATCTTCTTCTTTGTTTACCCTTTTTCATCTCTTTGAACACATTCATCTTGGTCAAGCTTATTAAAATTGTAAAATAATATAAACACAAGAGCGGTTTAAAAAAAAACATATTTATAAGCTAAATTATTTTCTCTTGATTCAAACATTACAATAATAATTTAAAAAAACTAAAATAAAAATAATACTATCAAAAGATAGTCATAAAAAATTTATATATTCAAATCAAACCAAATGTTTTAGAAAACTTTTTTATATTATACGATAATTAGTTTCATATATTTTTGTTCTTTTCAAAGCTTTCATGATTTTTATTCTCTCGATATAATGGACAAACCCAATCCAGTTATTTCAAATATATTTTCTTAAAAGAACAATTTAAACTCTAACGATTTCATCTTCTTCGTCATTGTTCTCTCTTTCTCATTTAATTTGTTTTCTTCTTTACCTTAATTTTGTATCATCCTTATCTTCTACTTACAATTTTTCTTTTATTTTTTAAGTTTTTAAATGTAGTTTTTGTTTTTTTTTTTTTTTTTAAATCGATGATGTTGGTATATTCAAATTTAAAAAAGTGCACTTAAAAACTGAAACTAAACCTAACATCCATCAATATAAACCCTACATCATAAACTAAACCCCACATTTATAACCTATCCCCTTTCCTAAATCCTAACCCAAACCTTGAACCAACACTGGTATGAACTGTTTTTGAAAAAAATATTTGTAAGTTAAATCAATTTTTTTATAAACAATAATTTTTTAACAAACTGAATAAAAAACTATTAAATTATGGTCCTAGAAATAATATTAATATTAAAATCAAAGAAAATTTTTTAGAAAACTTCTTTATATCATACAATAACCAGTTTAATATATTTGTTGTAAAAAAAAAACCAATTTCATATATTTTTGTGTTTTTCAAAATTTTAATATTATTTATTCTCTCTGTATAGTGGACAAAACTATATTAGTTATTTCAAATTTATTTTCATGAAAAATATTTACAATAATTTAAAAGATACACAATGTTACTTTTATATATATGATTTGACTGAAAGATTAAATAATTTGGTTATTTTGTTTTTTTCGTTGAAAAGTTCAAGAATTTAAGATTTTAAAATGCATCCAAAACTAAACCGTATACCCACCCACATAAACCCTACCTTTTAAATCTTACACCCACCAATATAAATCCTACAAAAAATATTAAATAATTTAGTTATTTTGATTTTTTTTTTCTTTAAATGTTCAAGAACTAAAGATTTGTAAAATGCACACAAAACTAAACCATACACCCACCAATATAAACTTTACCTTCTAAACCCTCTCCCCATAAACGTACACCATAACCACATATTAGACAACTCTTTTCAATTTAAATTAAATGTTTTACTTTAGTTTGGGGGGAAATTTCAAAACTACACCTCTTGAGGTGTCAATTTTCAAAAATACACCTCTATGGTGCCAATTTTCAAAACTACACTTTTTTCATTGAGTAAAAGAACTCTAAACCTTAAAATAGAAATCCAAAACCCTAAAATCTAACATTGAACCCTTAAATCTAAACCCTAAATCCCAAAATCTAAACCCTAATCTAAGAATAGTGAACCCAAACATATATATTAAAATTGGGGAAAGGTGTATTTTTGAAAATTTTCACACTATAGGTGTAGTTTTGAAAATTTGCACCTTAAGAGGTGTATTTCATAAAATTTCTCTTAGTTTGGTGTAATTGTTGTTATTGTATCAAATACGCAATGTTCATGTTATTGTAAAGGGATGCTCTTGAACTATATTTTCACATAATAGCATCCTTATTAAACATAAAATCATTATTATTTAAATTTCTAAGCAAAAAAACATATAACGATTACTATTATAAACTTAAAAGACCAAATCTTAACTAACTAATCTTGTAACTAATATTATGTCAAGCATCACTGACCTATGTTTGTTTCTTCTGCCACCTATACACAAAGTAAGTGATATATTCAGTTTTTGTTTTATTATATTTAAACTATAACAATTTTATGTAAACTGATTTGTACATACCATCTTTTGAACTCATCAACCTCGGAAATCGAAGGGTTAAAGATGAATGTGGAAGGATCAATGCAGAAAATAGTATGAAGCATGAAACTCATATGATGGATCAAAATCTAAGATCACAAATCTTATTAGATAGCCTTATTAGAATTAGGGTTTCATGAGTTTTAAGTTGTATATAAAAAGAAGAGATGTACGTACCCTTTATTCGTGCTTATAATTGTTTATTGTTGGTACCATATTAGATCTTCCTGATTCTATAAGCTACCAAAGCATGTATTGACTGTTTCAAAAGTTAGAGAACTAAATTTTAGATGCGGATGTTAGATACAATTTGCAGTAAAATAATGAATAAATAATAAATCATTTGAGATAGTAGATTTAAGGTATATCATAAATAATTAACATACATGAAAAGAAGAAATAAGAACTCAAAGATTAAAACTAATACGAAGAAAAGTAAATTGTGATGATGCTTATTGCTATCTTGATATATTAGATTGTCGGTTAAACAACCAACTTGTATTATTTACCTCGCCAACTGCTTCATTGGATTCTCTTACTGCTTCTATCATATTTATGATATTATGATATTTGTTTGGTGTCTCCAATAATACTCTATAACTTTTTGTAATATCCTTCACATTTTTTTCCCACCTTGTGATATCTCATCGCCACCGCTCATTCTACACACAAATTGGACAGTCAGATTTATGACGTAAGATGAACTAAACATAGAGGTGAATGGTTAATATTGATTTAGTGGACAATACTAAAGAAAACATCATGACCATGAAAACAGTAAATTATTTGTAACTCTAGAGTTAGAACTGAATTAAAGCCTCGCCTTTGATACATGCAAGAAACTTTACTGGGCAAGTAAAGAGGAAGAACAAACAAAGGCTTCAGCAAAAACCGGCGCTTGTGGCCCGGTGGTAAAGGACCCTCAGCTGAGGTACCCGCCACATGGGTTCGAGTCCCGGCCACAACGGATTTAACATCCCTTCCGTTGGGGCGCTGGACCCCACTTGTGGGGCTAGTCGGAAATGTGGCTGCCTGGATACCAGAGTTATCAAAAAAAAAAAGGCTTCAGCAAATGCAACATAGGTTATATTGCACGTAACAACATTCATACAACCTAAAACAAAGCTACCTAATCTAAATCATAAACAAATTTACAATTGTAAATGGATTCTCTTCTTAGACATAAAACTGTCAAAATGTGTACTAATTACATTGAGAGTCAACATAATATGCTGCATATATGTTCACGTGAAACAACCAACACTTTTTTTTTGTTTTTTTAAACAAATACTAATCAATTCTAGCAAATACTAAACAAATACTAATACAATAGATTAAATAAATAAATATCAAGTAAAATAATAAATCAGTTCAGCGGAAGCAAATAAATAATTTAACAAGTCTAGCTAAACAATGCAAAATAAATAAAAGCAATAAACATCCTATCATCCCCCTCTTCAGCCTCGATTCCGCGATCACATGAACCTTTTACCTACAACACATTGGAATGGAGTTGCATAAGTATTTAATAAATACTTAGTGAAGCAATCACTCTGCCTACAGGCCATTTACGCAATTTACTAGACATTTAAATAATTATTATAAACTCCAATAATTATTAAATTCCATTTTCCAATTATTAAATGATTTTTAATAATTAAAACTCATTTCTCAATTATTAAATAATTCTCATAATTAAATAATAATTTTCCATATTTTAAAATAATTAAAATAATTATTTTAAGCCATTTAATTAATTAAAATACTCATTAATTAATTAAATACGAATTTAACCAAATAACCAGATAACCAGACTTAACCAATTAAATTAAATCAATTTAAACCAATTTTAATTTCAGTTGAATCAGACTGAACCGGTCAGTGTCGATCGACACCCGCTTGGTGTTGGTCGACACCAGCCACTTGTGTCGACCGACACCAAACTTGGTGTCGACCGACACTAGTTCCAGAGACCGATTCTTCCTTCAAATAAACAGCACGAAAATCACAGAAAACACCAAATCCACACGAATTACACCCAATCAACACTAGATAGCACATAATCAACATGAACAACTCAAGAACAATCAACCAATCAAACCAAATCTAGAAATTGCGGACCTACAGTCATGCACTCACCTCAAATCGGATTGAAAATGGAGGAAAAGAGAAGAAGCAAGGAAGAACAGCCACAAAACACCACCAGATTGATGAAGAACACCACCGAATCCGTCAAATCGCCTCCCTTCTCCTCTCTCACGAACTCAGCCTCCACAAAACGACAAAAGACCAAAACTCAGCAGCTGATCTCTTTTATTTCGTGGCCTAGGGCTTCCCTTGCCCAAAACCAGCTTACCGGAAACAAGTCACTTAAATTGAACCGAAATTGGATTTTAACCATTGGTGTCGACCGACACCAAAGAAAAATCTCAATTCTTTGGTCTACGGATGTTACAACTCTCCCCCACTAAAATGGATTCGTCCTCGAATCCCAACACAACGTCACAGAGACCACAAAAAACCCTACCTCGCAATGCCGAAACACTGGAGATCCTCACCTGATTCCGGAGACAAACGTCAAATCCTATGTCATAAGCACATTCCACGAAAATTTCACTCCTAACTGATCGCGGGATCAGGTCTTCCCTTTTCCTATCCCTGATTCTGCAAGTGCACATGTCAGAAGTAGTAAACGGGTATCGAACACGAGGACCAGATTGCACACTACAAACTATAAGATTGAGATCGAGCTAGGGCAAACAGTATTAAGTTGGTTGAGTGCAATAAAAGTAAAGGCATGCAAGTAATTAAAGAGGATGAAATCAATAGGAGAAGAGGGCTAAGCAATAGGATAGTCTTAAGATAAGAAATTCATGAAGCGAGAAATCAGTCAATTAGGGTTACTGCAATTAGGTGCCAATCTAGAACTTGAAACACTATGGTATGATCATTCCACTGTCGAGGCTCCGACCCCTTTGTTAATCTACCTAGTCGCTAAACTTTTGGTATGTCCCTAGCTGATTAAATCAAGCATTAGTTCGATTAAGTTCAATTGTTCACAACCTACAAGTAGATCAACTGTCGCAGTCTAAAAGAGGTTGCGCACCAAATACTAGTTCAGGCGAATGATACTGCACTGTCCAGGCTCAAATCAACCTAAAGGCATATGCTAATTGGCCAGATTAACAACAAGCATTAAGTATAAGCAAAGATGGAGATTATAAGTAAAACCCTAATTGTGATCGATCATCAAGCATACATGAATGCTATCCTTTAACTTCCTATCACTTAACAAGTAAACTACTCAGACATAGAGAAGGAACATGAATTCATATTTATAAGAACAGAGATTCGAATCCTCTCTAGAAAGAGTAACAAGCAAGAACAAAGTAAAAGCAAGCGAAACTTGGGCTTGAATTGGGCGGATTGGGCTTCAAAAACGGCTTTGGGTCGACCGCGGCGTTCGGACGGTCGGTCGGGACGGTCGGACGGACAATCGGGTCGTGGTCGTGATCGGAACGGTCGTGGTTACTTGTTTTCCTTTTGCTCTTAGAGCTTTCCTCATAAACATTTCTTACCTTTGGGATGGGAGAGAGAGGAGAACTGCTTTCAAGGTTAGACAAATCTTATTGAAAATCAAGCAAGGAACTGTCAACATGTATGCCAATCCCCTTGACGAGAGTTATTAAGATTGATTAAGAGTGAGGTTAACTCTAGATTGCTTGGTTACCTTAGAAATTTCGCTGAGCTAGCATGCCGATCCACTGTAGGAGCTTCTGTTAGGCTTGTGCCTTTAGCTGACATCTGCTCTAGGGTCATAGATCGTTAGCATAACACTCTCAAGTCTCAAAGCAAGTTCATAGTTTCTGGACTGGTTTTGACTCAATAAAACAGAAGTTTTGAAAAAGTGGGTAAGGAAAAACCAATTGTAAGATAGAGAAAATCATGAACAAAGGCATTAGTACCGACAATCCCCCCATACTTAACTTGCACCGTCCCGGTGAAAGAAAATCCAATTAACGGAGTTAAAGAAAGAGGTAATAAGGCGATTGTGAATGTAAAAAGAAAGATGTAACCTGATTTGGGTTATGGACTTGAAGAATGGTGTATGCAGTGGAATGATGGTGGTAGAGTATGGAATGCAAGTGTGTTGAGGTGGGATGGGTGAGATGCAGATGGAATGAGGTGAGGTGGTGTGTTGGGCGACTTGAGAGGACAGGGGCCAGCGTGGAGAGGTTCTGCTCCGCCATCAAGGTCGCGCCAACTATGATCATTCTTCCTTGTGGTATATCTTCTTCATCATTGTGTGGTTCTTAGGTTCTTGTATCCAAGACTCAAAACAAAACTAGACATTAACTAAAACTAATTTAAAAGAAAAGATAAGAAAAACACCTTTCATGGGTTGCCTCCCATGCAGCGCTTGAGTCATTAGCTTGACTGATAGGATATCTTAGTTAGAGATGGGGTAAGGGCACGGCCTGAGACAAAGTCTTTTGGTGCTTGTCTCATTGTGACCTTGAGTGTGGTCTGGTGGTTCTCTTGGGCGGCCTTGGGCAGTGATGAAGTAGGAGAGCTTGTTTGGTGAGATGAATAGTAGTGATGAAGTAGGACAGCGTATTTGGTCTTCAAGGAAGATAGTTTTGGAGGACTATCCCAAGAAGGTGGTGGTGCTTGGCGGCTTGACATCTCTTGCTCGTTCAAGAGGTCTCTTTCAGGTGGTATTTGGCGAAGTGGGATCGCCTTTATAGGAGCAAGGACTCGTGAATCCTTCTCGATATCTAACTAGGAAAACCTGAAAAAGCTCAAAAACAAAAAGGAAAAACGAAATCAAAGAAAAAAGGAAAACTAACAAAATTTAAAAAGGAAATAGAAAGAACCCTAGACTAGCTCTCTTGCAGGAGCTTGTAGGTGCGAATTGGTCCCCGGTAACGGCGCCAAAAACTTGATCGCGGGATCAGGTCTTCCCTTTTCCTATCCCTGATTCTGCAAGTGCACAGGTCAGAAGTAGTAAACGGGTATCGAACACGAGGACCAGATTGCACACTACAAACTATAAGATTGAGATCGAGCAAGGGCAAACAGTATTAAGTTGGTTGAGTGCAATAAAAGTAAAGGCATGCAAGTAATTAAAGAGGATGAAATCAATAGGAGAAGAGGGCTAAGCAATAGGATAGTCTTAAGATAAGCAATTCATGAAGCGAGAAATCAATCAATTAGGGTTACTGCAATTAGGTGCCAATCTAGAACTTGAAACACTATGGTATGATCATTCCACTGTCGAGGCTCCAACCCCATTGTTAATCTACCTAGTCGCTAAACTTTTGGTATGTCCCTAGGTGCTTAAATCAAGCATTAGTTCGATTAAGTTCAATTGTTCACAAACTTGATCGCGGGATCAGGTCTTCCCCTTTCCTATCCCTGATTCTGCAAGTGCACAGGTCAGAAGTAGTAAACGGGTATCGAACACGAGGACCAGATTGCACACTACAAACTATAAGATTGAGATCGAGCAAGGGCAAACAGTATTAAGTTGGTTGAGTGCAATAAAAGTAAAGGCATGCAAGTAATTAAAGAGGATGAAATCAATAGGAGAAGAGGGCTAAGCAATAGGATAGTCTTAAGATAAGCAATTCATGAAGCGAGAAATCAATCAATTAGGGTTACTGCAATTAGGTGCCAATCTAGAACTTGAAACACTATGGTATGATCATTCCACTGTCGAGGCTCCAACCCCATTGTTAATCTACCTAGTCGCTAAACTTTTGGTATGTCCCTAGGTGATTAAATCAAGCATTAGTTCGATTAAGTTCAATTGTTCACAACCTTGATCGCGGGATCAGGTCTTCCCCTTTCCTATCCCTGATTCTGCAAGTGCACAGGTCAGAAGTAGTAAACGGGTATCGAACACAAGGACCAGATTGCACACTACAAGTTATGAGTTTGAGAACAAGCTAGGGCAAAAGTATAAGTTGGTTGAGTGCAGAGAAAGTAAAGCATGCAAGTAATAAAAAGTGAGAATTCAATAGGAGAGAAAGGCTAAGCAATAGGATAGTCTTGAGATAAGCAATTCAAGAAGCATGAAATCAATCAATTAGGGTTACCGCACTTAGGTGCTAATCTAGAACTTGAAACACTATGGTATGATCATTCCACTGTCGAGGCTCCGACCCCTTTGTTAATCTACCTAGTCGCTAAACTTTTGGTATGTCCCTAGGTGATTAAATCAAGCATTAGTTCGATCAAGATCAATTGTTCACAACCTACAAGTAGATCAACTGTCGCAGTCTAAAAGAGATTGCCCACCAAATACTAGTTCAGGCGAATGATACAGCACTGTCGAGGCTCAAATCAACCTAAAGGCATATGCTAATTGGCCAGATTAACAACAAGCATTAAGTATAAGCAAAGATGGAGATTATAAGTAAAACCCTAATTGTGATCAATCATCAAGCATACATGAATGCTATCCTTTGACTTCCTATCACTTAACAAGTAAACTACTCAGACATAGAGAAGGAACACGAATTCATATTCATAAGAACAGAGATTCGAATCCTCTCTAGAAAGAGTAACAAGCAAGAACAAAGTAAAAGCAAGCAAAACTTTATTAAGATGTAAAATAGATTGTGGTCTCTCTCCTTCTTGAGTTACAAGGCTAAAAAGAAGTATTTATAATGCTCTAAGTATGAAAGGCGGCTAAACCTAATCTAGCTAGGTCGGCGCCGGCTTTGGGCTTGAATTGTGCGGATTGGGCTTCAAAAACGGCTTCGGGTCGACCGCGGCGTTCGGACGGTCGGTCGGGACGATCGGCCGGACAGTCGGGTCTTGGCCGAGTCGGAACGGTCGTGGCCGGATGTTTCACGGTCGGCCGTGGTCGGACGGAAAGATTTGGCCGATGGTTTCTCGGCCGGACGGGCGTAGTTCCCCGGCTCGGACGGACGTCGGCCGTGGTACGCGAGACGAGTTGCGCGGCCGCGAGGCGTTTCCCGGCTCGCGCGCTTTGGTCGTGCGCGGCGTGGCGTGAGCGTTGTGGCGTGGCCGACCGCGGGCTGTTTCCCGGGTCGTGATGCGTGATCGGCCGACGGTTTGGACTTTGGCCGAGACTTCAGTCGGACGGATAGTTTTGGCCGAGCGCGGAACATTCGTTCCTCGGCCAGCCGGACTGCGCGTTGGGCGCTGATTCTCGATAGAGCCGTCTGGAGCAGTCTTCACTCTTTTGGCTATAACTCCTTTTCTACTCATCCAAATGAAGCCATTCCAGTTGCGTTGGAAAGTTAACTCAATCAGAGCACGCAGGGAACTGGTCTTGATGAAATCCATTGAGTAGATCTTTTTCTAGCTCCATCCAAAGTTGATGCAGGGGCATTGAACTGGTTTAGAGTCCAAATCCTCTGTTTTGCTCCATAATGCACCTTTTTACCTAAAATGACTCTTTGCACTATAAATCCATAAAAACTACCTTTTAACACAAGAATCCACTAGAAAACCATTAGAAAACCATAGTAAAATAGCATAAAAAGTAGGTAAAATAGAGGTATATCAACTCCCCCAGACTTAGATCTTTGCTTGTCCCCAAGCAAAAAGAATCTAAACTAGTGAAGAGGTTTTGAAAAACGTGGGAACTCTCTTGCTTCTTTGAAAATCCTGTGAAAGGTTCCTTTCCTGTATTCCACTAAGAACATAGTCAACATAAGGTTAGCTTCACATACACCCTGCAAGTTTAGCGAACAATACCAACCCAACTAGTCTCATCCAGCAATCCAAACTCTCTATTGCTAACCTCTTGCATAAATTTAAAGCGTGAGTTCTTTATCAAGGGAAATCGATCAATTGAACTTGTTCTTACCCACTTGATCTTCTCCAAGATTGTCTTTGAAGTGCAATGAGTTCTTTTCCTCTCTCTTTCTCACATCAGAACTTTGAAAGGTCAATTTCTCCCTACTTTTCTAGGGTATCATTTTATTTTTTCTATTGACCTTTCTTTCAACCACAGGATAAGTCTTTAGCTTGTTCCTTGTTTGATAAGGTATTCCATAAGACATGAAGGTACAGACATATGCATTCCTCATGCTTACTTGTTTTCCTTGTGCTCTTTGAGCTTTTCTCATAAACATTACTTACCATTTGGGATGGGAGAGAGAGGTGAACTCTTTAGACAAATCTCATTGAAAATCAAGCAAGGAACTGTCGACATGTATGCCAATCCCCTTGACAAGAGTTATTAAGATTGATTAAGGGTGAGGTTAACTCTAGATTGCTTGGTTACCTTAGAAATTTCGCTGAGCTAGCATGCGATCCACTCTAGGAGCTTCTGTTAGGCTTGTGCCTTCAGCTGATGTTGCTCTAGGGTCATAGATTGTTAGCATAACACTATCAAATCTCAAAGCAAGTTCATTGTTCCCGGACTGGTTTTGACTCAATAAAACAGAAGTTTTGAAAAAGTGGGTTAGGAAAAACCAATTATAAGATCAAAACAACCATGAACAAACACATTAGTACCGACAATCCCCCCAGACTTAACTTGCACCGTCCCGGTGAAAGAAAATCCAATTAAGGGAGTTAAAGAAAGAGGTAATAAAGTGGTTGTGAATGTAAAAAGAAAGATGTAACCTGATTTGTGTTACTTGAAGAATGGTGAATGCAGTGGAATGATGGTAGTGATGGAATGCAAGTGTGGTGAGGTGGGATGGGTGAGATGCAGATGGAATGAGATGGGATGGTGTGTTGGGCGGCTTGAGAGGACATGGGCGAGCGTGGAGAGGTTCTGCTCGGCCATCAAGTCGCGCCAACTATGAACATTCTTCTTGTGGTATATCTTCTTTACCATTGTGTGGTTCTTAGATTCCTGTATCCAAAACTCAAAACAAAACTAGACATTAACTAAAACTAATTGAAAAGAAAAGTAAAGAAAAACACCTTTCATGGGTTGCCTCCCATGCAGCGCTTCTTTTGAGTCATTAGCTTGACTGATAGGATCTCTTAGTTGGAGATGGGGTAAGGGCACGGCCTGAGACATAGTCTTTTAGTTCTTGTCTCATTGTGACCTTGAGTGTGGTCTGGTGGCTTCTCTTGGGCGGCCTTGGGCAGTGATGAGGTAAGACAGCTTGTTTGGTGAGATGAATGGTATGGTCTTGTAAAAGACTGTCTTGTCAACATTGGCTAAGGACATTCGCCTGGTTTGGAAGGTCCATGACAGCTCCAGCAGTGGCCAAAAAGGGTCGGCCTAGTATCAATGGTGTGTCACATCCTCCTTGAATGTTTATGACATGAAAGTCCACCGGGATCTTGATATCTCCAATCTCTAGAAGAACATCAATAACAACTCCTCTTGGCTTGGCTATAGTATGGTTAGCAAGTCCAATACTAATTTGAGCAGGTTGCAAGCGTGTGATGCCAAGGAGTTTGGCGGTTTGGGTTGGCATGAGGTTTATGCAAGAGCCAGAATCGCATAGTGTTCTATCAAAGTAATGACCATTTACTTGACAGGGAATAGAGAATTGACCTGGGTCTTCAATCTTGTAGAGGGTCTTGAAGGTAGGCTGAACTTTAGCTTTCTCAAAAAGCTCTTTGATGTCCTCAGGTGTCTCTCTGCAGTTGTGGAAGAAGGTGGTGAATGGGTAGTGGCGCCAAGCTTGTTTGGAAAGACATGCTGGCTGGAAGAGTTTGGACAAACTGATTGAACTCAGCAAGCTTCTCTCTTGATATGGAATTGACATACCACTGGGTGGTGGTGATGATGGTGGTGATGGTGGTTGATTGACTGCATGAGGGGCATGGGGAAATCGTGCCTTCTGAAAAAGTTGGTGTATCTCTTCTTTGTTTTCACTAGTTGTGAAAAAGAACTCCACTAGACCATGTTTATCCCAAGCTTCTTCAAAAGTGACATAGAATGGAAGTGATTTCACCTTAGCATTGAACTCTTTAAGCTTCATGGGGCTTATCTTGTTGGGATCAATGGGATCATATGCCAAGTATCTTCTTCTTCAGTAGGTGGTGATGGTCTTTGCATTGCTTCCAATCTTGGAAGTGTAGAAGCTTGACTTCTTGGTGTTGGTGAGAAACGAGGGTCTAGGGCTAGGTGTATCCTTGCTCTGTTTTGGAGAAGCATTGATGTCGATGCTCTGCTCTTCATCTTCATCATTCAGTTGTTCCTCATACTCTCTTTCTTCTTCTTCATTGTCCTCATGGACTTGGTAGTGCTTCTTCTTGTGATGGCATTGCAATAAAAGGGAGGGTGGTTGGGTGTTGGACTCCTCTCTCTCTTGTAATTGGCATGAGATGATCCTTCAAGGGCTTGTAGGCGGTTGTAGATTGATCCAAGATGTTTGCTATTGCCATAGCTAGTATCTTCAATTCTCATGCTCTTGTTCAGCAACTCTTGATATTTGGAAGCAACATCAAGCTTAACTAGGGTAGAGATCGATCATGATCCTCTCTTAACTTCTTAATGTCTTCATCAAGCTTGATCACTTGCTTGAATAGGACTTCAGATTTGTTTCCAAGGCTCTCATGGATGAAATCGATTCTCCTCTCCATCTTCTTTGTACTCTCTTCTTGATTTCTCAAGTACTCTTGAAGCATATCTTCAATCTTGGTTTGGCGCGCAGCTTGGTAGCTCTCCCTTGGGAAAAGTGGTGTCTTATTTATGTCTGGTGATGATGGATGGTGTTGTGAATAGCTTGGGCGTGGTGGTGGGACATAAATAGGACCTTTAGCAAATCTGTAGAGGAAAGCTCCTTTGTATCCATTGATGTACTTGCATTTTACATAGTTTTAGCACATCTTTTATGCATCTTTTGCATAGTTTTAGCATCCATTTGCATCTTATCTTGTTCCTTTTCTCTTCTTATGCATTCATGTTAGTTTTAGGTTGCATTTGCATACATATGCATGTTTGGTCCTTTGAAATAGGTCTTTTGGAGCATTCTGGAGCATATGGGACATGAGGAGCATGGAGGGACTTGGCACATGGACGCAGCTCAACTGGATACGCAAAGGAAGAAGGGAGAAGCCATCTTGAAGACCAGCTCGACCGTCTACTCGACCAACCGGTCGAGTTCCTCAACTCTTCTTATGCATTCATGTTAGTTTTAGGTTGCATTTGCATACATATGCATGTTTGGTCCTTTGAAATAGGTCTTTTGGAGCATTCTGGAGCATATGGGACATGAGGAGCATGGAGGGACTTGGCACATGGACGCAGCTCAACTGGATACGCAAAGGAAGAAGGGAGAAGCCATCTTGAAGACCAGCTCGACCGTCTACTCGACCAACCGGTCGAGTCCTCAACTCGACCGGCCAAGCTTCAACTCGATCGAGCTGAGAAGTCAACAGTCAAACCCGAAAAATGTTGCTTCCCCCTTGACTTTCCTTTGACCCTAAACCTAATCCTCTTTGTATTTAAAGGCTCTAAGCCACGAAAAAACCACCAAGCTTTAGATTATTATTGTTTTAGTTTCTTTTTAATTTATTGTCTTTTACTTTATAGAGCTCTAATCCCATCTTTGTGTTCTTGAAGCTCTTGCTTCTTGAATCCTAGATCCTGGATAATCTCTTTTGTATTTGCACTTGCTTATTTCAATAAAAGTTGTTTAATTTCATCTCCTCTTTCTTATGATGTCTCTTTTATTGCATTTGCTTGTGTTTACATTCATGTGTAGTGAGTAGTTACCCATTAGGGTTTGAGATGGGATAGATTAGAGGTTTCATATGCTTAATCCTTCTAGCTTATGGTCTTAATCTAGATTCTCTCTCTTTTGGATAGATCTTAAGGCTACATGACCACTACCCCTGGCTTGTAAGTCCTTAGGCGATCCCCACACGAAAGTGATGGCAATTCGCTGGAAAAGATCCACTAAGAGCTCCAATATCTCTTGCTCTAGAAATAGAGGTCTAAGGGGTTGGATGGATTAGTTTGGGCAATGATCCTATAGCCTCCAAGGTTTGATTCTCACTGGCTAACCCCCTGTTTCTGAGATCATTCCTTGGTTGATAGCCTTCACCTTGGGAAAGGGTTGGCTAGGCATTGAGAAGCCCAATATCAAGAGAAGCCTTGATACAAGGAGTTTTAAGAGCTGGATGATTAAGTGTAGATTCCTTTGATTGCAAAACCCTGTCTTGAACCCTAATTCTCTCTCTAGTTTGTTAAAGTCGCTGCCTTTACTGCTTTTCTCGCTAACTCGACCCTCAACTCGATCGAGCTGGTACTCTGTTCCTACTCGACTCGAGCTCTTGGTCGAGCTGCTTATTTACTGCTTTGTTTACTTTCTGCATTTCATTTCTGCTTCAATTAGGTTGCTAGTGTTACCAAATCTATTACTGCTTGCTTGACTTCCTGGTTGTTTCATATTCTCATAGAGTGACAAGTTTTCCCATTTTGGATTGATAACCCTTTGTACTATAACAACTATCATGGTTAAAGGGAATTGTTGACTGTGTTTGTGTTTGCATTTACCACCTCATCATATACCACTGATTGCATTCCACACATCTCATTCATATCTTTTCACATCCACACACAAATCCTATCATTATCCATTCCAAGTCTTGAAAGCATGTTGGGCGTTGAACTTAGCCCATTCTTTGGCTTGTCCAGCTAGAGATAGTTGGAAAAGTTGTATCTTCTTGGGGTTATCTCCAAGTCCATAGTCGTGGCAAAGCTGCTCAAAGTTGTATAGATGCTCCTTTGCACACTCTGAAGTAGAATTGTAGAAAGGATTCCTCTCCACATGCTTGATTAGCTCTTCATTCAAAACTTCAGGATGGGGTGGTATGCCTCCCCATTCTTCTTCTCACGCTCTCTCTCCAGCTGATGAGAGTAGTGATTGTACTTGGATTTGAAAGGTGGCAGCCTTGCAAATCTCTTCAAGAAAGCTTCTCTAAAATCGATCCATGACTCGATTGTAGAGAGTGGTTCATGCTGCGCCCAATCTAGTGCTGGTCCAGCTAGTGATGTGCTGAATAGCATCATCTTCTTCTCAAAGTCAAAAACTCCATAGGAATCACAAAGATTATCAAAGTGATCTATGTGCTCCAGCGCATACTCTGAAAACAGATCATGGAATTGATCTCTCTTCACGAACTCGATCAGCTCAGGGTCAATCTCCTCTTCTGGTGTGGCTAGAAGGTGTTCTTCTCTGTAAGATGCGGCTTGGCTAGACGTCTCCAGGTCGGCTGCTTCAAGGTAGGGAAGAAGTTTCTTCTTGGTCTTCAAGGAGGATAGTTTTGGAGGACTATCCCAAGAAGGTGGTGGTGCTTGAGGGCTTGACATCTCTTGTTCGTCCAAGAGGTTCTTTGAGGTGGTATTGGCGAAGTGGAATCGCCTTTATAGGGAAGGACTTGTGAATCCTTCTCCATATCTAACTAGGAAAACCTGAAAAAGATCAAAAACAAAAAGGAAAAACAAATCAAAGAAAAAGGAAAAATAACAAAACAAAAAGGAAAAGAAAACCCTAGACTAGCTCTCTTGCAAGAACTTGTAGGTGCGAATTGGTCCCCGGCAACGGCGCCAAAAACTTGATCGCGGGATCAGGTCTTCCCCTTTCCTATCCCTGATTCTGCAAGTGCACAGGTCAGAAGTAGTAAACGGGTATCGAACACGAGGACCAGATTGCACACTACAAGCTATGAGTTGAGATCGAGCTAGGGCAAAAGTATAAGTTGGTTGAGTGCAGAGAAAGTAAAGCATGCAAGTAATAAAAAGTGAGATCAATAGGAGAGAAAGGCTAAGCAATAGGATAGTCTTAAGATAAGCAATTCATGAAGCATGAAATCAATCAATTAGGGTTACTGCAATTAGGTGCCAATCTAGAACTTGAAACACTATGGTATGATCATTCCACTGTCGAGGCTCCGACCCCTTTGTTAATCTACCTAGTCGCTAAACTTTTGGTATGTCCCTAGGTGATTAAATCAAGCATTAGTTCGATTAAGTTCAATTGTTCACAACCTACAAGTAAATCAACTTTCGCAGTCTAAAAGAGGTTGCCCACCAAATACTAGTTCAGGCGAATGATACAGCACTGTCGAGGCTCAAATCAACCTAAAGGCATATGCTAATTGGCCAGATTAACAACAAGCATTAAGTATAAGCAAAGATGGAGATTATAAGTAAAACCCTAATTGTGATCAATCATCAAGCATACATGAATGCTATCCTTTGACTTCCTATCACTTAACAAGTAAACTACTCAGACATAGAGAAGGAACACGAATTCATATTCATAAGAACAGAGATTCGAATCCTCTCTAGAAAGAGTAACAAGCAAGAACAAAGTAAAAGCAAGCAAAACTTTATTAAAGATGTAAAATAGATTGTGGTCTCTCTCCTTCTTGAGTTACAAGGCTAAAAAGAAGTATTTATAATGCACTAAGTATGAAAGCGGCTAGACCTAATCTAGCTAGGTCGGCGCCGGCTTTGGGCTTGAATTGTGCGGATTGGGCTTCAAAAACGGCTTCGGGTCGACCGCGGCGTTCGGACGGTCGGTCGGGACGATCGGCCGGACAGTCGGGTCGTGGGCCGATCGGAACGGTCGTGGCCGGATGATTTCACGGTCGGCCGTGGTCGGACGGTGAAGGATTGGTCGATGTTTCTCGGCCGGACGCGGGCGTAGCTTCCCGGCTCGGACGGACCATCGGCCGTGGTACGCGAGTAGGTCGCGCGGCCGCGAGGCGTTGCTTCCCGGCTCGCGCGGCATGGTCGTGCGCGGTGTGAGTGGTTGTGGCTTGGCCGACCGCGGGACATTGTTTCCCGGGTCGTGATGCGTGATCGGCCGGTGTTGAACTTTGGCCGAGACTTCAGACGGACGGATGATTTTGGCCGAGCGGAACATTCGTTCCTCGGCCGGCCGCTCTGCGGCTTGGCGCGATTCTCGATAGAGCCGCTGGACAGTCTTCACTCTTTTGGCTATAACTCCTTTTCTACTCATCCAAATGAGGCCGTTCCAGTTGCGTTGGAAAGTTAACTCAATCAGAGCACGCAGGGAACTGGTCTTGATGAAATCCATTGAGTAGATCTTTTTTAGCTCCATCCAAAGTTGATGCAGTGGCATTGAACTGGTTTGAAGTCCAAATCCTCTGTTTTGCTCCATAATGCACCTTTTTACCTAAAATGACTCTTTGCAGTATAAATCCATAAAAACTACCTTTTAACACAAGAATCCACTAGAAAACCATAGTAAAATAGCATAAAAAGTATGTAAAATAGAGGTATATCAACTCCCCCAGACTTAGATCTTTGCTTGTCCCCAAGCAAACAAAATCTAAACTAGTGAAGAGGTTTTGAAAAACGTGGGAACTCCCTTGCTTCTTTGAAAATCCTGTGAAAGGTTCCTTTCCTGTATTCCACTAAGAACATAGTCAACATAAGGTTAGCTTCACATACACCCTGCAAGTTTAGCGAACAATACCAACTCAACTAATCTCATCCAGCAATCCAAACTCTCTATTGCTAACCTCTTGCATAAATTTAAAGCGTGAGTTCTTTATCCATAAAAACTACCTTTTAACACAAGAATCCACTAGAAAACCATTAGAAAACCATAGTAAAATTGCATAAAAAGTATGTAAAATAGAGGTATATTACTAACTCATCATCCAAACACACCAAACAACTTGTACTGAGGCCCACTTGCACCCAGACAAGTCCACACCGGTCCGCACTGAGGCCCACTTGCACCCAGACGAACCCGAAACGTCCATACTGAGGCCCACTTGCACCCAGATGAACTAAACTGCTTATACTGAGGCCTACTTGCACCCAATAAGCTACACTCAACTGAGGCCTACTTGCACCCAGAGAGTCTGCCAGAGAACGAAGTCTCCAAAAACATGATGAGTTATTCAGGATCGCAATCCTTAGAGTAAAAATTCCGGAAAATGTCTATAACCATAAGATTAGAACCAAAAACTGGTCAAACATGTGTAACATCCGAATACCATTTCACAACACAAGGCAAAATGAGGAAAAACTGCATCTCATTAAAACTCCAAAATGTATATCGTTACAACGAAAACGAAAATACAATAACACCAAAGCCAAAAATAACAACTGAGGCTACAAAGATGAAATAAGCTCACTCCTCGACCTGCTTGTCGAACCACTTCCTGAACTTCAACTTCATCTTTGCCTCTGGCTCCCAAGTCTCCTCTGTAGAACCACTGCAATCCCACAAAATCCTCAGTAAGGGAATCCTCTTGTTCCTCAGAACCTTTTCCCTCCTCTCTAAAATCCTCACAGGCACTGCCGGCACTGTCAAATCTGGCTGAAGATCCTCTGGAATCCTAGCCACTAACTCCTCTGTAGGGTGAAGACACTTCCTCAGCATCGACACATGAAAAACCTTGTGAAAGGCTTTCATAATCTCAGGCAACTCCAGCCTGTAAGCCAATGGCCCAACTCGCTCCACTACTGGAAACGGACCCATAAATCGCGGACTCAGCTTGTTCTCTGCTATGGATCTGTTAGGACCCCTCAACATAGCCATCTTGAGATAAACTCTATCTCCAACCTGAAACTCAAGCTCTCGTCTGCGTCTATCTGCATAACTCTTCTGCCTATCCTGAGCCTCCTTCATGTTCAGCCTCACAACACGACCTTCTCTGTCGTCTCCTGAACATAAGTAGCTCCATACATGCTGCGCTCCCCCACTTGGGTCCAGCATAGGGGTGTCCTACATGGCCTCCCATACAAAGCCTCAAATGGAGCCATGCCAATACTCGCCTGAAAGCTGTTGTTGTATGCAAACTCAACTAAGCTCAGGTGATCTGCCCAATGGCCACCCCAATCCAACACACACATCCTCAGCAAATCCTCCAAAGTCTGAATAGTCCTCTCTGACTGACCATCTGTCTGCGGATGATAAGCTGTACTCAGATGCACCTTAGTGCCCATCTCTGCCTGAAACGCCCTCCAAAACTCTGAAGTGAATCTGGGATCACGGTCTGACACAATACTAGCTGGCACTCCATGCAGCCTCACAATCTCTCGCACAAACTTCCTAGCCAAGACAGCAGCTCCATCTGTCTTCTTGATGGCCAAGAAATGTGCAGACTTAGTCAACCGATCCACAATCACCCAGATAGCATCGAAAGTCCTCGAAACAGGTAGTCCAACCACGAAATCCATCGTAATCCTGTCCCACTTCCACTCTGGAATGGGTAAACTCTGCAAAAGACCACCCGGAACCTGATGCTCTGCCTTCACCAAGGCACAAGTGTTGCACTTCGCAACCCAATCTGCTACATCCCTCTTCATCCCGACCCAATGATAGTACCTCTTGAGGTCATGGTACATCTTGGTCGCTCCCGGATGAATGGAAAACTTGCTCGCGTGAGCCTCTCCCAAAATCTGATGTCTCAACTCCACATCCTTAGGCACACAAACTCGCCCACGAACCAAGATAGTCCCATTCGCAGAGACCTCATACTCAGAACCAGTCACTCTCGTCGCATCTAGCAAACTCTGATCACTCTGCTGAGCAACTCTGATCCTGCTAAGTAGATCCGCCTGATCCACTGCCTCTAAACCCAAAGGCTCCTGCGAAATGGCACACAAACGCAAGGTACTGATCTCGCCAACTAGAGACTCCACATCTCGCTCAACTGCGGAATCATACCTCCGTCTACTCAACGCGTCCGCCACTAGGTTAGCCTTGCCCGGATGGTAGTTAATGCTCACCTGATAGTCCGCCAAGAACTCAACCCAGCGCGTCTGTCTCGCGTTCATCATCGGCTGAGTGAAGATATGCTGCAAACTCTTGTGATCCGTGAAGACCTGTACTGTCTCACCTAGCAAGTAAGACCTCCAAATCTTCAACGCGAAGATCACTGCTCCCAACTCTAAGTCATGTGTAGGACGGTTACGCTCACTGCCCTGCCACTGTCTCGAAGCATATGCTATCACTCTGCCCTCCTGCATCAGCACACAACCAAGACCAATGCCTGAAGCATCTGTATACACCATGTAAGGCTTCCCTGGCTCGGGTAACGCCAACACTGGTGTAGTAGTCAACATCTCCTTGAGCTGACTAAAGCTCTCCTCACACTCAGCTGACCAAATAAAAGGGACATCCTTCCCGGTCAACTTCGTCATCGGCTGCGCCATGGTAGCAAACCCCTTGACGAACCTCCTGTAGTATCCTGCCAAACCCAGAAAACTCCTGATCTCGGTGGCACTACTAGGTCTAGGCCAATCTCTGATAGCCTCAATCTTAGCCGGATCCACAGAAACTCCCTCTGCAGAAACAATGTGGCCAAGAAATCCCATCTCTCGCTGCCAGAAACTGCACTTGCTCAACTTAGCAAAAAGCTTCTGCTCCCGAAGCTTCTCCAGAACCAACCTCAAGTGAGTCGCATGCTCCTCCTGACTCCTCGAGTATACCAGAATATCGTCAATGAAAATGATGACAAACACGTCCAAATACTCCCTGAACACGTCGTTCATCAATCTCATGAAGGCTGCCGGCGCGTTAGTCAAACCGAAAGGCATAACCACAAACTCAAAATGCCCATAACGCGTCCTGAAAGCAGTCTTCCTGACATCTGCCTCATCTATCGGGATCTGATGATACCCGATGCCAAGTCAATCTTGGAGAACCAAGTAGCACCCCTCAACTGATCCAACAACTCATCAATCCTCGGGAGTGGGTACCTGTTCTTCACAGTGACTCGGTTAAGACCTCTGTAATCGATACAAAGTCTGAAACTGCCATCCTTCTTCTTCACAAACAACACCGGTGCTCCCCACGGTGAAACACTCGGTCGAATGAACCCCTTAGACAAAAGGTCCTCTATCTGCTTCTTCAGCTCTGCCAACTCAGCTGGCGCCATCCTGTAAGGCGTCTTCGATATCGGTGCTGTTGATTATAGGATTTTACGGTGGATGTGATAAGATATGAGGTGGAATGCAAACAGGGTGAATAAAGATGAAATGGTATGGTGCAATCACAATCAATCAATTCCTCTTAACCATCATAGTCATGTAGTATAAGAGGTTATCAATCCAAAATGGGAAACTTGTCACTCTATGAGAATATGAAACAACCAGGAAGTCAAGCAAGCAGTAAAGATTTGGGGTAACACTAACAACCTAAATGAAAGAAATGCAATGCAAAAGTAAATAAAGCAGTAGAGCAACAGCTCGACCAAGGACTCGAGTCGAGTTGGAACAGAGTACCGAGCTCGATCGAGTTTAGGGTCGAGTTGAAGTAAAAAGCAATAAAGGCAGCGACTTTAACAAGCTAAAGAAGAATTAGGGTCTAAGACAGGGTTTTGCAATCAGAGGAAGCTATACTTAATCAATCTTGCTCTTAAAACTTGTATCAAGGCTTCTCTTGATATTGAGCTTCTCAATGCCTAGCTAACCCTTTCCCAAGGTGAAAGCTATCAACCAAGGAATGATCTCAGAAACAGGGGGTTAGCCAGTGAGAATCAAGCCTTGGAGGCCATAGGATCATTGCTCAAACTAATCCATCCAACCCCTTAGACCTCCATTTCTAGAGCAAGAGATATTGGAGCTCTTAGTGGACTTTTCCAGCGATTTCCATCACTTCCATGTGGAGAATCGCCTAAGGACATACAAGCCAGGGGTAGTGGTCATGTAGCCTTAAGATTATCCAAAAGAGAGAGAATCTAGATTAAGACCATAAGCAAGAAGGATTAAGCATATGAAACCTCTAATCTATCCCATCTCAAACCCTAATGGGTAACTACTCACTACACATGAATGTAAACACAAGCAAATGCAATAAAAGAGACATCATAAGAAAGAGGAGATGAAATAAACAACTTTTATTGAAATAAGCAAGTGCAAATACAAAGAGATTATCCAGGATCTAGGATTCAAGAAGCAAGAGCTTCAAGAACACAAAGATGGGATTAGAGCTCTAAAAGTAAAAGACAATAAATTAAAAGAAACTAAAACAAAAAGTAATCTAAAGCTTGGTGGTTTTTTCGTGGCTTTTAGCCTTTAAATACAAGAGGATTAGGTTTAGGGTCAAAGGAAAGTCAAGGGGGAAGCAACATTTTTCGGGTTTGACTGTTGACTTCTCAGCTCGATCGAGTTGAAGCTTGGCCGGTCGAGTTGAGGAACTCGACCGGTTGGTCGAGTAGATGGTCGAGCTGGTCTTCAAGATGGCTTCTCCTTCTTCCTTTGCGTATCCAGTTGAGCTGCGTCCATGTGCCAAGTCCCTCCATGCTCCTCACGTCCCATATGCTCCAGAATGCTCCAAAAGACCTATTTCAAAGGACCAAACATGCATATGTATGCAAATGCAACCTAAAACTACTATGAATGCATAAGAAGAGAAAAGGAACAAGATATGATGCTAATGGATGCTAAAACTATGCAAAAGATGCATAAAAGATGTACTAAAACTATGTAAAATGCAAGTACATCAACACCCCCAAACTTGAACTTTGCTTGCCCTCAAGCAAACAAATAGAACAAGAAAGAGATGAGGTTTGAAAACAGCTGATTCAACACTTAAAAACATGTCCTCAAAAGCGATTTGCTAAATGTCCAACTTAGAGATTCTAGAATGCAACAAGGTGAGAGATATTCATTAAGATTTAACCATGCTTATCAACATCAATCCCACTTCACAGTCACTCAAACAATGCATTCAAATCAGCAAATCCCTTTAACATTCATTAAGCAAAAACAGTGAACCAAAAACATGCAAGATCAATCAACTCATTTGGTTTCAAGGGTTTATGGGTTAAGAGACAAAGAGGGTCTCTTTTGTATGGTGGTTTAGTAACAGGGATCTCTCAAGAAAGTGGCTTTGCTTTGGCAGAAGGCTAAGTGTTAGAACCAAAGATGATGCAAGAACAGCAGCTCGAGCCGCTAATCCTAACTCGATCGAGTTCAACACTTAGAGCTTTTTAGAACAAAATCCTAACTACCCTTTTTGGCATTTCGCCTTTGAAACTGAGGAGCTTTGCTCACTTTTCTTTTAAGAACTTCCTAGGGAGAGGCTTCTTGAGGTAACATCTAGCGGTTTGGGATTTTCTAAACACTTAGGGAACTTTTCTTTCTTTTTGACACTTGAGGCTTTGCCTTCTTTTCATTCTACTTAGAACCCTTTTTACTTCCTTTTTTAACTTCCCAAACCTTTACTAGACCCTTTTTAACACTGCCAACTCCCT
This sequence comes from Microthlaspi erraticum, assembly GCA_902728155.2. Taxonomy (NCBI): domain Eukaryota; kingdom Viridiplantae; phylum Streptophyta; class Magnoliopsida; order Brassicales; family Brassicaceae; genus Microthlaspi; species Microthlaspi erraticum. The sequence goes on from CACVBM020001193.1 coordinate 91,897, forward strand.
GGACTTAACTAAACTCTTTTTCCTTTGGATTTTCCCAACTTTTACCACTTTTCTGGTTTTTACACCCAACTCGATCGAGCTCGAGTTGGCACCCCCAAACTTAGCCTGAAAACAATCCCAAGAGAACTAGACAACTAGAACTACTGCCCCTGCCGGTTTAAACACAACACCTTATGCTAAGCAAAGCCAAGAAAGGTTCTCACATTCGCACAAGAGATAATGGGGTTTGAAATGAAAAGGCTTAGGTTTAAGGTGTGGTAACTGTCTCAAAGATAGAGATCAGCTATCTGGACAAGCAAAGGGATATGAAAATGGTAAAGAATGTCCAGATATGTATGTGGTAGCCATGAGTTGAAATCAAATGCAAGCATTGGTAATTAAAGATCAAGTTATGGTTCAAATAGATAGGGAAATGCATCAAATCACAGCAATGGTTGAATGAGATGTGCATGCAGTGATATGATCAAGATAAACATGGTTCTTGCTGCTCAATCAATCTCACCCTAATGCACAAAAGAATCTAAAAACAGGGCACTCAAGAAATCGCAAAAGATGACAAGTTTTCAAAGTCAAATCAACAATGCAAGTGAAAATGCAATCCTAAACAAGTCTAACAAATATGAATGCAAAAAGATGAAAATATTTTTGGATTTTTTGAAAATTTTATGATTTTTTTGGTTTTTCTATGCAAAAGATAAATGAAAAACTAAGAACAAAGAAAACAAGGTTAAATCATCTCTTGAACCCTCCCCCAAACTTAAATCACACAGTCCCTTGTGTGAGAAAAATTTAGTGAAAGATTCAAGAGGGCAAAACCAAGAAAAAAACAAAGAAAGAAAATATGAAATGGTATATACAAGGGTTGGTGTTTGGATACCTCAGTGCCCCCCAAAGAACTGGGAGGCAGGTCGTGGTCTGGAGATGGTAGACGGCCATCAGGAGCACTCCACTCGACTGGGTTGCCTCACTCGATCGAGCTTGCGGCTCCTCTTCTTCCTCCTTCATTGAAGTGTGTGTGGCTTCCTTGGCCTTGGTGGAGCATGGCTAGCTCGACTGTCCATAGGGGTTCCATCTCTGAGGGTCTCCTGGTAAGGCGTTGGATCGTACTCAAATCCGGATCTCAAACTGGGGCTCCTCCAGGTCAACTCGACCGTCAGCTCGATCGAGTTGAGTTTCCTCTGTTTGGACTCGATCGAGTCCGGTGGTCGAGCTGGAGCGTCTGGCCTTGGAACTCTTCCTCCTTCTCTGCGTGTTGTCTTCTCCTTCCCTTGGCTCGAAAGAAGAGGCTCTGTGAGGCTCTTGGGCAGGGAGCCTCCTTGGAGTGGTGAGGAGTGATCTACTCCTAGGGAATGTGCCATGGGGCCTTCTTCTTCTTGCTTGAAGAACCAGAAACCTTCTTCTCCAAACTTTTGATCTTGCTCACCATCTTGTCCATGGACTTTTGCATCTTTCATGGCTTTCCCTTGCCATTTGTTGAACTTTTGGAGAAGTCCAATCCTCTTGTGGGCAGCCACAACAGAGGGGTTCATCCTTGGAGCCTCATACTCCTCAAAGTAATAGCACTCAGGCTCACCCAAATCCGCACTCTCCTGGACTGATCCTCAGCTTGACTCAGCTCGATCCTCAGCTCGATCGAGCTCAGGCTCCTCTTCTCGCAAATCATCTTCATGCCCAACTAAGTGTACACAGGGGGTCTGAAGTCAATGTTCTCACCCCTGACTACTGTGGTGAGCTCTGGGTTGGGCAGGAGAAGCTTGGAGGGCCAGCCAATGGATGTGTGAACTTGAATTGGAACCTCCCATCCAACTCCTTGTGCTCAATGAGAAGGTTGGTCTTGCAAAACTTGATGTCCATCCAACCTGGTTCAGTGGCTCTCTTATCAGTTGGGTTCACTCCAGCAGCACACAAGATAGGTGTGATGAGCCCTCCAACACTTAGCGCCTCCCTCGTTGATGTCTAGTGTTGTAGGCTGTGGTCTTGTAGGTGAGGAGATGGTCAAGGAAAGGCATCAGTTCCCTGTGTTGATCTATCTCCCCTGATCCTCTTGCCATCGCTTGTGCGTGAGAGAATGGGCTTGATTCCCATGTCAAGAAACTTGAGTTCCCCCTCGTTGATGGTCCCGGTTGCCTTCCTTGCAAAGAAGGTGTTGGCAAGTGCCTTGTGCACATATCTCAACACTGGGCTCCTGATCTGAGCAGCCTTGGACCTTGAGGAAGAGTACACTCCATCAGCGATTGTAGCCCAAACCCTTTGGAGTTCCTTCTCCTTGAAGTTCCACTTGGTACCTTCTCCATAGTTGAACCCAAACAAGATCTCCAACTGCCTAAAGGTCACCATTCTCTTCTCTCCCTTAGCCAAGAACGTGATCCATCCCAATCCTTGGTCCAAATCAGCTCTATCTTCCTCTCATACATGTGGTACCTCATTGAAGCTAAGAACTCGCAAGTGAGCTCCTTGTAGGATTCCATGTGATAAGAGAAGAGCTTGGCCAAGTGCATGTTCTTGAGACTAGCTCCACATCTTCAAAGATTCCAAGGGCCTTCATTGTGTCAACATGTGGGTACTTGGTATCCATGAAAGTCCATGGAGAAGAGAGCATTGTAGTGCTCTTGGTACATGGGGAGCTTCATCCTCTTCCTCTGTGGCTCAACCTCCTCCATGGTCATCTTTGCTCTCATGCTCACTTCCCTCAATCTCTTGATTGACCTCTTCTCCTTCCTCTTCACTCTCAGTCTCATCACTTCCTTCTTCACTTGGAGAGCCATTTCCCTCCTCTTGAACAAGGTTCACTCCAATCTCAAACTCCCCTTGCTCACTCTCACTACTAATGGGGTCATTCCTCTTCTTGGTCTCCTTTCCTCCCTCAACCTCTCGCTCTCAGACTCTCCTCAGAGAGACACCCTCTCTGCATCAGACTCTTCCATCTCTGGTTCCTCTCTCTTGATCTCAAATCCTTCATCTTGCCCTTTCTCTCATTCTTCTTGCTTCTCTCCCTTCTTTCTGAAGCGCGCTTCCCTCACTGTCAACTCTTGAACTTGTTCTTCACTAAAGTACCTGAAATGCATCAAAGATTACAAAGAATTAGAGTTGCAATGATCGGTTTGGTCAACTCGACACTCAGCTCGATCGAGTCAAAAAACTCGAGTGACAAACTCGATCGAGCTAGGTGAAAACAGAGTATAACCGAACCTAATTCAAGTATTAAGAGCTGGAAAGGATGCTAATCAATCAAATTGAACCAAGAACAACTAGTAAATGGAACAATGAGCAATTCTAGTGAAGCACTAAGCATCTTAACCAATACCAAACTCAAATTCAATTTTTAAGCACATGCAACAAGTTTAATGGCAAAACAGAGGTGAGGTGAGGCAAATTCGAAAAACTATGAGCAGGAGAAATATGAAAGCAATTACTCAAGAACAAGTCCACAAGGGACACATGCAATCAAAAATCAAAGAGAAACAAGCAATAGGAAATCGAGATGGAAGGAATCAAGGGTTTAGGGTTCATACCTTGCTTGAATGATGAATTGAAGAGCAGTAAACTAAAACCCAAAGCAAAACAATGAAGAACAAGAGGAAATCGCAAAAACTTAAGAGAGAGATTGAAATCGATTTTTGTGGTGAGAGAGAGAGAGATGAGTTTCAGAAATTTTAAGTGTGGGAGAGTGGAGAAGTGGGTTCGATCGAGTTATGGGGAAGAGGGAGTGTTTGAGATGTGTGGTTGAGATTAAAAGATGAAAAAAGAGGGGAACAAAAGCTAGGGATTTTTCTGATCAATTAGGGTGGGGGACCAAAATCAGCTTGTGGGACCCACCCCTTGACCAAGAAAACGGTTAGAAATTTGAAATTCAAAAACTTACCTCGGTCGAGTTGTGGAACTCGATCGAGTTGCCCTTGTTTCTAGCTCGATCGAGCTGTCGGTCGAGCTGGCTCCTTTGTCACCTAAACTTAACTTATTGAAAGGTTAAACATAAAAGAGATAGAAATTGCATAAATAGAATATGTACAAGGATAAACATGGGACTTCCTCCCAAGTGAGCTTGTTTAAGGTCCCATAGCTTGACCTTTACCTTCTTAGGCATTGGTTGAGCTAGTCCCACCATCAAGGGTGATAGTGAGGACTTGAGACAGAAGCTCCTTTAGCTTGGTTGGGTCCCTGGATTGTTCTGAAGTCACCAAGGCCTTGGCTCTAGAGAATGGCCTTGATCTCCCCTTGTACCTTATCTTGTACTCAATCTTCCCATTTTCAAACTTGGTGGGGAACAAAGTCATTGTGAGCTGAGATGGCTTGACTGAAGGGGCCTGAGCTGGTGGATCTTTCTTTTATCCCCTGGTCTTGCCTTAGAGGCTACATCCTCCCCTTCTTTTAGAGCCCTTCCTAGTGGCTCATCAAACAAAGCTTGAAGGCTTTCTTCATCAAGCACACAAGGGGCTTGAACAAGTCGATCAGCTCGTGGTCTATCAGATCGTGGTTTCTCAACTCTAGCCCTCTCAAGACGTGGCTTCTCAATCCTTGGTCCTCTCTCAACCTTATCCTTCCCAACTCTTGGTTCTTTGTCAACCTTTCCTTCACAACTTTGTAGCTTCATGACTCTTAGAACTGAGAGTGGTACTGTCAATTGTGGCACAAAAGTCTGAACCTCTAGGCTGCAAGCGATATGACACCAAACTATTCACCTTGTGAAGGATCACTTCTTGCTTGTGAAAGTCTATTGAAGCGCCAACTGTACTAAGGAATGGGGTTCCCAATAACAGAGGTAGATCCTTCTCTTCTTCCATCTCCATCACAGTAAGATCAGTTTGGATGATGCATTCTCCAATTTTCAAGTGATAGTTCTTGAACACTCCAAGAGGAGACTTAGAAGTTGCATCTCCAAACATGATTGAAGTAGTAGGGCGCTGCAAGGCTCCAGCAATGCCTAGCTTCTCTGCCATGGAGAGAGAGATCAGATTGATGCTTGCTCCAGAATCCACTAAGGCATTGTCAAGCTCAAGATGCCCAAGTGTGCAAGGGAGAGTGAATTTCCCTTGATCCTTGACCTTTGGTAGGAAGGTGGGTGAAGTAAGCAGGTTGAACTGATGAGTAGACTCCTTCAGGACCTCTGAAACTTTATCACTGTTGGCTAGAACATCCTTGACCATTTGCATTTGATCAAATGCCTCACTCATGCTATCCATAGGAGGCAACTCAATTCCAATCCCACTAAGATCTCTTCTGAACTTGTGAATTACTCCCTCCGTTTCAAATTAGTTGTCGTTTTGACAAAATGTATCTGTAAATATTTGGACGTATCTGGACATATTTTGCATTGCAGATACGTCAAAATATTTGCAGATACATTTTGCCAAAACGACAACTAATTTGAAACGGAGGGAGTACTTCCTTGTGCCCTTGACTAAGTAGGCGAGATGAGGAAGTGGCAACCGGTTGGTAGGGATCAAGCAGAATTGGTTTTGGGACAGAAGATGTCGGACTCGATCGAGGTAGAGTTCGACTCGATCGAGCTGCTGATCGAGCTTGTTGTGCAAGCTCAACTGGTGAAGTGTGAAGGGCCACAGTAGGTGCCTGCACTTCTGGTTGATCAATCTGGACTCCAGGAGCCTCAGCAGCAACAATCTCATCATCATTCAGCAGTAAACAAAAATCTTCAATAACCCTCTCTTGATCCTCTTCTTCAACAAGTCCTTCTTGAATGAAGATGACCTTGCACTGTTCCTTGGGGTTCTGAATAGCTTTACCAGGTAGTTGTCCTTGCTTTGTAGCAGCAGCAACAGAAGAAGCATGATTCTCCAGAGAGTAAACCCTTGTGTTGAGATTCTCGATCTTGGAGTGTATTTCAGCTAGCTTCTTGCTTGTGTCCATTACCCCATCAGCTTGCCCTTGAAGAATTTGTTTAAGCATTGCCTTGAGCTCATTCTCTTGCGAAGGTGCAGGCTGGGGAGGTTGGTGGGGAAAGCCTGGTGGTATATTCATTTGTTGTCCAGGGAAAGTTCCTTGTGGTCCTTGGTAATTGTTCTTCTTGACCATACCCATGTTGTGGTCCTTGACTCAATCGAGCTGCTTGTTGTTGAGGATATACTTGGTCCTGAGGGTTAGCAACATCAATGTTGCGGTATGACATGGCGGGGTTGGACTTGTAATTATAGTATCCTTTGTTGTAGCCTCCTTGTCCATTGCTCATGTAACACACCTCAGCAAATTGTGTATCCTCCCCTTCTTGGACTGGTTCCATCTCTTCAGCAGACACAAAGTTGACCTTCTTCATAGTGGATTGAGCTAAGATCAGCTTATCCAACTTCTCATTCAGTGCCTTAACATCTTTTCTCAACTTTTCGTCTGACTCGATCGAGTGGTGGGTCGAGCTCCGATTGGTGCGATCATACTCTTCTCCATAGCTTCCATTTGAGTTGGCTATGTTCTCCACAAGTTGCCAGCCATCATCTACATCGTGGTTGAGGAAGTTCCCATTGCTAGCTGTGTCTAGCATCTCCCTATACCTAGGCAAACAGCCTCTATAAAGAGTGGAGAGTAGTGATTCATTGTTGAATCCATGGTGTGGGCACTGACTTGTGTAGCCTTTGAACCTCTCCCAAACCTCTGCGAATGTCTCGTTGTTTCGCTGGATGAAGCTCGATATCTCCCTCTAAGCTTGGCTGTGCGACCGGTGGAGAAAAACTTAGCAAGAAAGGCCTTCTTGCATTCATCCCAAGTGGTGATTGTGCCATGGGGCAAGCTCTTCTCCCATTGGTGAGCTTTGTCAGCTAGAGACATAGGAAAGAGTCTCAGCTTGATGGCATCTTCAGAGACACCATTGATCTTTGTCAAATCACAAAGCCTATCAAACTCATCAAGGTGGTCAATGGGGTCTTCACTTGGCAATCCATGGAACATCTTGTTCTGACAAGGTTGATCATTCCCAGCTTGATCTCAAAGTTGTGGTTCTGCACTGGTGGTGGAACAATCCCTTGTCTCTGTTGGTGGCGGTTTGGAGCATCTCCTAGACCAATCGGTCGAGTTTGCCTAGCTCGACCGAGTCCATTGCCCAAAGGGTTTCCATTCCCCTCTGGTACGTCCATTGTATCAGCAACAAGCACCTCAGGTTCCTCTTGTACCCTCTGTGACCTCTGAACCCTCTTTCTACCCGTTGTAAAGTCTAGCTCGACCAAGTCTCTGTAGACCGACTCGATCGAGTTCGCATACACCTGCAAAAAGAGACAAAAACCCAGCAGTACAATAGAACAGGGGTGGTATAGCTTGATCGTCCAAGTGTGTTTGAAACTCAAATGCAACAAAAATATTCCCAAATCGGCAACGGCGCCAAATTGATGATAGGATTTGTGTGTGGATGTGAATAAGATGAAATGAGGTGGAATGCAACAGTGGTGAATAAAGATGATGGTATGGTGCAATCACAATCAATCAATTCCTCTTAACCATCATAGTCAGTAGTATAAGAGGTTATCAATCCAAAATGGGAAACTTGTCACTCTATGAGAATATGAAACAACCAGAAAGTCAAGCAAGCAGAAATAGATTTGGTAACACTAGCAACCTAAATGAAAATGAAATGAAAGTGCAGAAAGTAAACAAAGCAGGTAAATAAGCTCGACCAAGACTCGAGTCGAGTAGGAACAGAGTACCAAGCTCGATCGAGTTG
>CACVBM020001194.1:0-109667 GCA_902728155.2 Microthlaspi erraticum
ACACTTATCACAAGCGCCTTCAGGAACATCGACTTGAGCAGCATTGTCTCGATAAAGACGTCGTTGTTTAATTATAAAGAGTCGAAATTCATCTTTGGGTATAGGCTCTCCATCACCTTGTATGCTCTTCCAATACCATGCCCCGTTAACAGGTGGAACATTCTGATCTTCTGGTTTAACATCGTCCGGCACTACTACTAAGACATTAAAACTTGCATTGTTCAAACTTCCAAGGAAACTGAAGAATTCGGTCTTCTCCTTGTTTTTTGCAAGGACCATCACGCTTGCCGGGTTGTGACGAGGAGGATAGGGGCTGTTCACCGCCCACAAAGCTATATCCAATAGCATATCGTTCACTCTCCAATATTTATCACCTGAAAATATTGATATATATATATAAGATCAGGGAAATCAATTAAAGTAGACATGTGATCAACGATTAATAACTTAAATCAAGCAACGATTCATCTATAAGATTAGGGTTTTAATCAATCTTACTTCTCTGTACGAATGTGATTCCACCCTCGGCGGCTTCTTCAGGCGAGAGAGGATTCTTCTCTCCATAAACAGTGATCGATATGTCACCAATATAATCATTTTCCCTAAGAACAGATTCGACAATTTCACGAATCCCGCGACCCTCGGGGACGGGGAAATCATTCACGTCCCAGAACACGCCTATTTTACCAGCTGCCAAAACGGACAACGCATATAAACAAAACAAACGATGATTAGGAGAAAAAAAGTTTGATTCGATAGGCTTGTTTTAGCATGACACATGAAATCTAATACTACACAATTTCGAGCAAGAAATATAAAGGCACATCTTACCGGAGTAATCTCTATCGAAGGGATCGGAAAAAACTACTCTGGAGAAACCTCCAAGGGACATTGTGAGAATGAACAAAAATTAGGGTTCAGATCTATTTGGTCAAAGAGAGGCTAGATTAAAATTTTTGGGTTTTATAGGACCGGCTGCCAAAGAATTAACCGTTTTGACCGTACTCATTGATCGTAGATAATGTTATTTGGCACACTTTGAGGCTCAATAAACTACTACTTTGATTCAATCATATGATATTTGATAAGTTCCTATTTTGTCAACGTTATAGTATCTCTATTGCCCACAATCAGGAAATCTTATTTGGTGCCTATATAGTGAAAAGTGACATAATTAATATTTTCTCACTATTCGTTTATATCCAGGAAAAAGGTTCGAAGTCGGACCACTCGCTATGAAAATTAATTGTTTTATCATAGGAAATTGATTAGAAGAAAAGTGGTCCTGAAACCAAAATAACAAAAAAATGCTATTCCAAGGAGAGTTACACAGAGCACGCCATGCCATGCCTTATCCGCTTATCGTAACACAACAACCAACGAACGACCTCACCATTCTAGGGTAATATATATGTTTGGTTCGATATTGAATCTTACTGTCAGTTTTGGAAAACCTGTCATTGAAAAATGATAAAGAAAAGACGTTATCATCACGAAGGACCAAGCGAAAAAAAACTGAAAGAGATTGAAGCACAATATTAGTAACCTATAAGCAATCGTGACATTATGAAGCATTTTCTGTCGTTTTTCTAGTTAGGGAATACGGGATTAATTGTTTAAATAATTACTAAGGTGAACAAAAATTATTCGACACATGCAATATCTTGTGAGTGTGATCCTACTGTTTTTGTCATCGGTCGCGAGTTACTTGCTTGCATTTATACATGTCAATAATTGGAAAACGTACTTTTTGTTTTGTTTTTATCGTTCAAAGTAGTATCGGTTATAAAAAGTAGTATCGGTTACGTAATGGTGACTTGGATATTAAATATACGAAGATTTTCTTTAGTTATCTGTTTTTCCTCAATTTGGTGAGAGACCACCATGGAGCTACCATTCTCATACAAATATCAACAATAGTTGAAAAGTGAAAAACAGAAAACATTATCAAAAAATTATGTAAGTATTTATAATATTGGAGAAACTCACACAAAAGTTACTATTTTAGGCTTTGAGTAGTTTCCATTTCGGGTTTGTGTTTGCTGAAATCTTCTAGTTTTTGGTGTAATTTCAGCATAAACCGGTTTCTATAGATTTGTTTGTGGATTAAGATAGATTCATCACTTCCAGTTTTAGTGTTATGCTTTCATCGGCTTACTTCTCTCTCGTGTTTTAGTTTTATCTTGTTTCCTTCATCATTTAGATTTTTTTTTTTTTTTGTGCAAACCCTTCATCATTTAGATTATGTTTCCCTTTTTTGGGCTTTGTTTCTTTTTATTCCGTCGCACTTCCAGTTTTAGTGGCCGTGGAACTCCGATTGGCGGCGGTGGGACCCACTAATTTGGTTCACTCAGCTAGTCAACTACTTGTATTTACCTTTTTTTACATTTACTGTCTGATTATTTTACTTTACCGAGGAAAAAAAGGAAAAGTTTTTTCTTCTTGGTCCAGAGTCTACTATTTGGTTCTCTCTCTCTCTTTTCACTCTTATCTCTCTGCAGCGTTTAATATCCTCTCTGCAACTTCGTCTCTCGATAATGGCGTTCTGATTTCTTCTCGCTATCTCCGTCGAATCGTCTTTGCACTATCTTCTCTAAGCTCAGATCTTCGTTTCGCAATTTCAGTGTTTATATGAATTGCTGAGACTCGTCCCCTGATTGCTTCATAAATTCGTCGAGATAACCTCAGTTTAGGGTTCGCTGCAGGCTTCAAGTTAACGGGAAGGTGAGAGATTCGATGGATCTTTTTTTTATCTGTGTTTGTTTATTCGATGTCTATAAACTTTTCCGCTTTTGGATTTTCTACAATATTTTATTAGAGAAGTTTCTGTTCATGTGGGGGTTTAAATTGTGTTTTTCTAATTGAAAATTTTGTTATTTGTTCTATTCATCATCCCCAGCAATTAGCTCCACAAATGGCTTACGTTTCTGGAATTAAGCTCATTTGATTTCACATATACTCTTCAGGTTGTTCTTTGTTTGGTGTGCTGATTTGTCCTGGTGGTTTTGCAAGTTGGAGAATTTATTAGTTTTGCTCTTGTTTTAGATGTGAAATGTGAACTACAGTGTGTATAGTGTGGGGATATGAACTATTTTGGTTCATTTGCGTACACTTTATGAAATTGTGATTATTTAAATGTGCTTGATTGGGATTTGGAACGCTATTAAACAATGTTGAGGGACTCACTTTCCATGCTTGTTGGTAATAAACAAATCACTGTGTAAAAATGCTTTTTCTTTATCATGCTAAATTGTATTGCTTTGACTGTTAGCTGACTGTTGGGCTACTAGTATCCAAACTGGTGGGTAAAGAAACTATGCACTTTTGGCTAATTCTTGTTTTTTTCTTCTTCTTGTTCTTCAGGTTTATCTTTGGTTTCTAAATTGTAAACAAACTCGCCAAGATCCTGAGCTCTATTGATTGCACTGTTGTTAACTGCCGCTAAAAAGAACAGTTCTGATTAGAGGATGCATGCAGTTTGCTTTCAGTTGTGATGAAGAACGGACAGGTAATAAGTTTTTACACCTTTTATCATCTTTGTTGCATTGGCTTAGTGCTCTTCAAAACTCAGTCGCTTGTGCTATTTTCTTACAATCCCTTGGTTTTTGTAATGTACCAAGTTGTTGCTGTTCATTTGTAGCTATTATTCATGTTAGAGATTGATTGATTGATTGATCAACACTTTCATATAGGAAGCTATTAGTGGTCTCAGTAAGCTGTTTCAGTACTTGTGGATGTTTTGATTACCGAAAAGTGAAATATGTTGGAATAAATATTATCTAATTCAGTGCGCACAGGAGCTACAATCTTCCACTCAAGCTTCACATGAGTCACAAGGTGAAGAGAAAAATATCCAATCAGTAGAAGCTCCTATTCAAGATGCTGTTTCTGTATCTGGTTCAAGCACTGACAGTAGGAAAGTTTCAAGACAAGATATTGAACTTGTAAGAGAACATTTCCGACCTCTTTTTTTTTTGTCATATTTAACTGAAAAAAAATGCAGGCTTTACCTCTCTCTGTGTCTCTATTTATGTGTTTGTATGTATGTGTATATGCGTAACATCTGATGATATACACTTGGAAATGATTGGTGTAGGTCCAAAATTTGATAGAAAGATGTCTTCAGTTGTACATGAACAGAGATGAGGTCGTGAAGACCCTCTTGACTCGGGCTAGGATAGACCCTGGATTTACAACCTTGGGTAAGCTTTTGAAGTTTTTTAAAGTCTCTTTCTTCACTTTGCATCAGAAACTTTCTTTCAGTCTTAGAATTTCAGATTCTTACTAGACTAACTTCATTCTTTGCACTGAAGTAGAGTGAGTAGGAGAGAGCTTCTATAGGATACTGAGATGTTGAAGTGTGACACAAATCGCATGCTAAATACCGTTGAGAGTATGAATTAGTACTAGTTATAGCATTAGCAGCTTCGAATGAAAAGTCCATTTCTGACAAACCCTTTTGTTTCTTGTGAAATCAGTTTGGCAGAAACTGGAAGAAGAAAACGCAGAGTTTTTCAGGGCTTACTATATCAGGCTGAAACTGAAGAAGCAAATAATAATGTTCAATCATTTGCTTGAGCACCAGTCCCAACTCATGAAGTATCCTCCTCTCCCTCCAAAAATTGCTCTGGCGCCGATGCAAAACGGAATGCATCATCATCCCATGGCACCTGGTAATAAGTCTGAAACCCTATGTCACCTGGTAATAAGGCTTTTGTATAGTTAGTTTCACTGTTATTGAACGATGTTGTTTCGCAGTGCAGTTAACATGCCAATGGGATATCCAGTACTTCAACATCCCCACATGCATGCTCCGGGACATCCTCATATGGATGCAATGGGAATATCAAGCTGCCATGTTGTTAATGGAGTCCCTGCGCCTGCGAATTTCCAGCCAATGAGGATGAACTCCGCGAATGAGTAAGAGCTACAGCTTACAAGTTCACTTATATCAGCTGATGATGGTGATGATTTCTTTAGCCTAAATCTCCATTTCTTGTGTGTGTTAGGATGGTGGTGGATACAAGTGCTGATGATGCTGCAACTCCTCAAGTGAATCCAACAAACAGCTGTGGGGTGTCTGAGATGGCAGTGAGTCCAGCTTCTGTGGCATCAAGTGGACACTTCCCATTTGCTGCTTCAGACCTGGCCATGGACAGTTCAGTGCTTGATTCCGGATTCACGTCTGATGTTGGAGGAGAAGGAGGAGGAGGAGCAGCCGGCAGCTCCAGAGATTCTCTCAGGTCGTTTGATCATCAGATTCCTTGGAACTTTAGCCTTTCTGATCTCACCGCAGATCTGTCAAACTTGGGAGGTGAGTCTCAATTCTACATCCATTTTGACTTTTTTGTTAAGATAACATGAACACGAGCTGATTATGAAGATAAAGACATGTATATCGCAGATTTAGGAGCCTTAGGAAACTATCCAGGCTCTCCGTTTCTTCCATCCGATTCTGAGATTTTGCTGGATTCTCCTGAACAAGAGGATATAGGTAAGTCTCAAACTCTCCCAATCTTCTTCTTTGGCAGTTTTCTCTTTTTGATTATCATTATTAATTTTTGTCGAATATATTTTGGGTGTGAACAGAGGAGTTTTTCGTGGATTCCGTGCCTGGACCTCCATGTTCTAATTCAGACGAAGACAAGCCTTGAATTGAAAGGTAACGACCGTAATCTTCTTCAGATATGTAAACACCAACAGATACAAACATAAACAGTAAATCAAAGTCTTTGAATAAGAGTGTTAGAATGAAGCTTCGGTTGTAGTTTAGCTTTTTTTGTTTGTTGTTGTTCAATTATGTGCTATAGTTTTATCCTCCAAATGGATGATATTTATTTCAGAGTAACTTTATATTTTTCTCATGAGAAATTATATAAATGTCTAATGTTGTGTCGGCGAACTCAGGCATTCAGTTTTCATAAATCTTACCATTGCGAAAGAATCAAAATGAAAACTCTCATCGTAAGGCAATGAAAAAAAGTTGTAATTTGATAACTCTTGCGTTTTGTAACAATTGGCAAATGGGGCACCTGTGTCAATGGCAAAAAATGTAGGGATCTTTCTAAAATAATTGAAAATAGTACGAGATTATGTAAAGAACCGAACAGATCGGGTGATTATGTCAATAACTAAAATTGTGAGGGACATAACAAGTTAACAACCGAAACTATAGGGAACTTTTTGTAAATAACCAAGAACTCAGGAAATATATAATAAAATAACTTGGGCTGGAAAAATGAAATATTTAGGGCCCAAATATTTATCGGCCCACTTTCTGAAAAAAGATTTATAACACAAAAGAAGCTGTACAGTAAGTTCTAAGCATTATTAGCGTTGTTATTATTCCATGTCGTAACATATAAATGCTTAATGCTTAAAGCTATTCACACAAGTCGCTGATTTCATTTGGAGTTGCTTAGGTTTTTCTACCTGAGGGCTTATTAGAAGCAGGACCTCGCTTGGCGTACAAGGAGCCAGCTGCTGATACATCAGAAGGCAAAGAGACCGTTGCAGAGAGAGACTGGAAATTGGTGCTCCCAATGAACCAATAGAGAGCCCATTTGAGGTTGCAGAGAGTATACTTTAGTGCTTTGGTCCAAGTCTCTTGCTTGTTGAAGCTCTGTGTTATTGAATATGTATCCACTTTGTCATTGTCGATCCTGCAAATGGATTTTTATATAAGAAAATAAACTCTTAAGGGTGTGCTACTCGGTAACAGAAATTTGATTTTGGCTGGCTTTTAGGAGAGTGGGGACTTACTTGTATGGAAGTTTTAGGCATTTCTCTAGTGGAACATTGTTCTCTCGATCCTGTGCGTTTGCGAAATCGGCAAAGTCTTTCAGACATGTCAAATACAATGTCATGGCTTTATCGTACCGAGTGCTCCAGAAAAGGTTCACAGGTCCAAACCTGAAGAAGATCATCATCAAAACAGCTTTTCGTCAAAAATGCTCAAGAAAGAAAGACGAATCTCACCAAAAGATTCACGTAAAAATCAACACAAGAAATCTCTTTTGAGTCTAAAGCATCTTGAGAATTCCTTACAGCTCATAAGTGTTGTTGGTGCTGTCCACAATTCTTGGATAACTTCCCATAGGTTGTATTTTAACTCGAGATCTTTAAAAGGGTTAAAGACAAACTCCATAAAACAGTAAATAGTATCAAACAGAAAACGATTAAAGAAAAGGATTGCGAGATAATAACAAAGGATACTGAAACTTTGGCCGGAAGTAGTTACACATCGTGTGGAGGAGAAGACAAGCTTGGCCCCAAGCTGCATTTATCTCATCCCACTCGACCTTAAAAATGTTTCATGTGACGTTAAGTATAGACTTCATATGAGCACTATGAGGTTATGATGACATACAGAGGGAGCTCGCAAAGCTTACCGGTACTTTAGGGAGTCTTCCAAGCCGAAACTTGTTGATTGTACCAAAATCTCCATCACTTCGTATGGGAAAGGCATCCATCAGCACGTTTGTCTTATTCAATAACTCTAAATGTGCTTGTGAAACTTCAATCTTTGCCAAGATTGCATCTCTCTCTTCCTGTTAACAAAGACACAGTACTGACTACATAAATCTAATCAAAAGCTGTTAACACTAAGGAAAATCTACATGAACCTTTCAAAGCATCATTTACTGAAATGAGGGAAAAACCTAAGATTATCACCAGCAACGCACCTGGTGGGCTATTAGTTGAAATTGAAAATTGTTGAACTCTTGCCAATACCTATAACACAAAGAAACCAAAAACGTTATAGAAGCATATATGTGAGAAAATAAGTGATAGCACTGAAGGGGAACAGTGAGAGAGCCTAACCGATCTTCCAGCTCATTAAACCGATTTCCCTTTAGCTCTAGCTCCTTCAGTTGATTGTTCACCTCAGCATTTTGTTTCTCCGTTTCTGCTATAGCTGCGAGAAGTTTTCTTTCTTCTTCCTCGATCTAAGTAGAGCAGGAAACAACAAGAAGCTTATTACTTAACATCATGAGCAATTCATATTAGAGTAAAAAAAACAAAAAAATTTGCTGAAACTGAAAAGGACCTTTCTTTTTTCCTTGAGAAAATCAGCTTCACTAAGAACATCTTGGGTCTCTCCTTCTAACCGCTGAACGCATGCTTCATATGCTTCAACGTCCCTCGTCACATCCTCGACTTCTTTTTCAAGCTTATCAGACAATACCCTCATGCATTCTAGGCACAATGGCTGCTCAACCTAAGAAACCAAAACATGTTATCAGGTCCGTTCTATCCAGTGGTTATACTCTACAAAGGTGAAGCCAAAAGGTTACAGTATCACCGTACCTGTGTCTGAGTTCTGGCGATATCGAAAGCACGTGTTAAGACATTGATGGTCGCATTGAATCCTGAGTTGTTTGAATGCAATGGACCATTTTGGCCGACTTCAGGCGACGCATTCTGAGAACCGCCTGAATCAGAAGCTGCAGACTCAGACTTATACACGACTACAAACGATTCTTCCATTGCCTTCCCAGAATGGTTTGCGTCAGCACCACGAGGACGTGGAGGAATGCCCTGAGCTTGAGGCTTCTGACGAGGCAAAACAACAAAAGAGTTGTCCATGCGTGTTGAACCAAGAACACTGTTGGCTCCATGGATTGAAGAGCCGTGCATTGCTGCATGTAACAGTTACATTCAGTGTGAGGGATTTGATAAGCTACAAATCTATATTCCAGAGCAGTAACTTCTAATTTAAACAATTTCTTGGAGAAGAACTCAAATGTATTGAAATCACATGAAGTTCGAAGTTACATCCCGCACAAGAGAGAGATCACCAAGAGCAAAATAAAGAAGGGAATCAAGAGAAAGAGGAAGAAGCCCTAACCGGAATGAGGAGATTCGTTGAAGAACTTTCCGGCGTAGGAATCGACGCCGACGATGGTAAGGGAGTGGTGACATTTTTGGCAGACCCATTTCGGAGGATTCGAATCGAGAGGGGAGGCCCGAGTTTTATCTGGAGTCTCGTCTTTCCGCATCATCGCTCATCAACTTTCCCCAATTTTTGGGAGGTTTTACGAAGAAATACGTACGGAATCTAGGGTTTCGATTGAATTTGAAGAAATCACTCTCTGGTAATCAATAATCATGCAACTGTGTGATACTTGTTTGGGTAAATTTCTCTCCGGGAGATAAAAATCCGGTGACTTCCGATTAATTCCCTATCAAATCTGATGAAGAATAAGAATATCAAGGTCTGAAAATCTAGACTTACAAATGTTTTGTATTAAAATCTTTACTTTAACTTGCTCTCGTGAACCGTAAATCATCAGTGGTCTAGTGGTAGAATAGTACCCTGCCACGGTACAGACCCGCGTTCGATTCCCGGCTGGTGCATAATTTTGTTTTTGAAGCTTCAGTTTATTGGGCTTTAGATAGACTTTGGAAGCCCATGAATTTTAATCGGAATCCAATTTTCTTTTTAACGAATGATTGAATAATTTAATACAAAAGTCAAAAACTGACACAATGACAATTTATTTTTTTACATGATGAGATTTGAAACCCAAACCACTTGGTATAGACACATTAATTCCTTGGAAACTGACTCGGAATGTGGGTTTTAAGTTTGTAATTAACTTTTTGGCTTAGGGGCTTGCACCATTCAGAATTCGATTCTGACCAATATATTTACAATTTCTTGATTTTCGTCCATTTTTTTTCTTTAGATTTTAAAGAAATAAAGAGAAAGCTGAATACTTTTTTCTACAACTACAACGAGCTTATTTATACACAATAGTAAACACTAATGTACGGACTCCCAAAACACAAACCCATAAAGACCCACAACATTTGAATATGGATCACAAATAATTCTCTCTCGAGAACATGTATCTCTACAACTGCTTGATTTTGATCCATTATTATTTTTTGTTACGAGGAGGTAATATAATGGAGTGGAGTGGAGTGGAGTGGAGTGGAGTGCAGTGGTAGTTTAGTAAAAACACACAAAATTGGAGTAGTCTCCAAGTTTATAAAAGTCAATCATTGTTCTTTGCTCCTCTAAGTTTGATAAATTGGCAAAGTCGGGGGACTTGCTTGAAAATGGAATCTTATTCTTCTATTGGGTACAAAATGTCGTAACTAAAAGACTTTGCTGATTTCTCTATTATGATTGGTTTGGAGGCATGTGACATTTGTATTTTGATATGTCTAAATGAGCTTGTGAAACTACAATCTTTGCCAGGATTGCATATCTCTCTTCCTGTTAACAATATCTCTTTCAATAAAAAGCCTAAAACCTTCATAAATCTAATCAGAAGCTGTGGACACAATGAAAAAGGGTGACAAAATAAGTGATAGCACTTGAATGTGAAAAAAAAAAATTGAGAGAGCATAACCGATCTTCCACTTCATTAAAGCGATCGTCCCTTTGACTCTAGCTCCTTTCAGTTGATGGCATGGTTTACTTGAGCATTTTGTTTCTCCGTTTCTTTCTTCTTCCTCAGGTCTAAGTAGAGCAGGAAACAACAACAACAACACAACAACTGTTGTTACTTAACACCACGAGCATCAGCAATGATTTTGCACCATCAATATATCTTGCTTAAACCCAATTTGAAAGAGCAAATTTTATAAAAATACGCTGAGAACAGAGATAGGTGGAATCTGACGTATAAACTAAGTGACTCAATCTTCTTTGAGTTATAAAACAAATCATCGTACTAGTTTGCTTTATTAATTGCTAATAATAAGAGGGCATTAAACACCAATGCCCCGATACATGCACACGAAACAAGAAAATACATGAAACCAAAACCCTAGACAATTAGTCAGGTGATGATGAGGTCTTCGTGGGATGAAAATCTTCTGATATAGTTCTTGGTGGCGCTTGGCAAACCGTAGCGATGCCACGGGAATTTAAGCCAATAGGAAATAAAGAGGAGAAGGACAGACTTAAACACATACTCAGTCTCAGACTGGAGTAACCGAAGAACTCCGTAACCGAGGAACACCAAGCAAATTACTACGACTATATGGTCGGTACATAACCTCCAGGACGCTTGAAGCCTTTCGCATTGCGACGCAAAATCTCCCACTAACAACATGATTTTCTCCCCCATCTTCCTCATCCTATCGTACCTCATCCTAAGCACGTACACGTCAGACTCCGACGATGGCATCGAGTCAAACTCCTCGTCTAATATGTCTAGGTTGGGAGAGTCCAGCTTCGACAGCTTCAAATCCACCAGAACCAAAGGAGTAGCAGGGTTGCTCCGATTCATGATCATGTTAAACGCTACGGTCCTGAGCTTGTACACTCGGTAAAGAATATAAACCCCACCGATATACGCATATAACCACCAATCCACCAACAACCACAAAAAAAAGCGATGGCCAACAACAAGTAGGAAACAGACACCAAACGTAACCGCTTTCCGACCAACATCCGTCGTGGAGACCAGATTCGCATCCAGCCAAGCATACGGGCCATACAACCACATGAAGAATCTACACAGCCTCTCGAAATTAGCTATGGTTCTTCTCATACTGAACCTCTTACTCCTCGGCTTCAACATGTCCTTGACCACCTCGTTTCTCAACTTCGGCACTGTTTTATTCAAGTTAAAACATATCACCTCAACGGCTTTCGACCTCAGGTCTTCGTACTGAAGCAGCCCCAAAGGGGCCTTGTAATGAGACTTCGGCAGCATCCAACGGAAAGGAGACGTAGCCAAAAAGTAGGACGGCGAGAAAAACAACCACGCTGGCGGAGGAATAGCGCATCGGATCGCCAGCTGGATCTCACCGGTTTTCTTCAACCCTTCTTTCCCCAACACCAAGATCGGAAACGAGCCCGTGTAGATCTTGTTCCAGTCCAGCTTACTCAACGGAATCCTCACTTTCCCGATCGGAACATCATCAAGGCCGCTATTCACCACTAACTGATGGTTGTCGTAGAGGCCAATCGTGAAGACGGTGCACTTCTCGTAAATATCCCATGAGCACTGCTCGTTCCACTTGGGAGACGCATTGTTGACCACGGTTCGAGTCCTTGCCCATTTGTTCCCATACTTGGCTACAGTGTAAGCGTGTCTCTGAAACTGCGAGTTCTTCATCGGGGTTAACCCTGTAGCTCCCAAGATCCCGACCTCTAACTTGCCCAGCACGCCAGGCCATAGCCCTTTGGCGAAAGGGCGATAGTCGCTGCAGTATTGGCTGCATTCGTCGAAGACGTGGTAGGTCTGATCCGTAGCTAGCTTCACTATAAGTTTGCTTGCGAACCGCCTAGTATCCCCTGCCGGTTGGGGGTTATCCGGCAGTTTAATGTCGCAGGCAGAAGCGGTACGGGTCCGGGTTGTTTAAGATGGGTAATATCTTTGAAGTCTTCTCTCTAATACTCCTATCAATTGGTTGTGTTGATCATCGAGCTTGTCCCATATTTCGATGGTGACTGCTAGATCTTCTAACGGCTCCGATGCGACGAAGATGAGATCTTGATTCCACGACGGGTTCGAACCGGTAGAGATCCCGGTTTTTAGTTTTTGTTCACCTACTTGTACCTCCACGAAAGCTGAAGGAGGCCGTCTTCCGTCGTGGGAAATCAAATCGTGACCTGAAACAATCGTAACCCTAAGGTAGCAGAGCATTGGAGCTAGGTAGATATTAGGTCGCGTGTTTTTCACGCAACTAGCACTCACACCACACGTATCCGAAAACCAAGCGGTTGAGTAGACCTCGTCGGCTTGTGTACCGAACCAAATCGACATCACTAATTTCATGCCAGTGTTCTGCATGTCGTAATTCGTTGCCGCTATTCTTGCATCGGGGGGAACCCTTGACGGAATATCCGCGGGCAGCTTGAAACTTCGTTTGCCAATCTCAGTATTTGTATAACCGTCTTTCAGAGAGAAGGACAAGACATCGGCTTTGGATTTGTCGAAAGCAAAGACTTGGTTCCACTCCCAGTTAGGTCTAACTGGTAGATCTCTGGTAGAGGAATTGTAGTTTCCGAGAGTGATGTCGACGATGGGGATACATGTCTGGGGTACATGCTCCACTTTTGTTAATTCCACGTAAAGAAACTCCATTTGCTCTACGAGGTCATGTGAAGAACTTGGGCCTCTAGGGTTTCGGGTTCCTCTTTCTCCCCCGAGCTTCGGAGAGATTTTCTTGATGGAGACGTCAGCCATCTCTGAAACAAAAAAAACAAGGGAGTGAGAGATGATCAAGAAATTTAATTTTACTTAAACAAATGAAATTCAGAATTTAAACAAGAACCCTAAATCAAATACAAAACTTAAAATAAATTCTCATAATTCTTGACCCTCTGACGTTAAAACCGATCTCCACAGTTTTCAATTAATGTGTTACTTCTTGCACAAGAGAGATCACCAAAAGCCAAAAATATTAAAAAAACAAAAAAACAAAAAAAGAGAAATCATCACGAACCTGTCTGATACGATGAAGCAGAGAGTAGAGGGTTTAAGATTTGATTGCTCCTTTTTGATTACACATGCATATATATACATATACATACACGAAGAGTTGAATAGAGAAACAGAATTTAGAGAAATGGAAACAAAATCTTTGAACTTCGTGTTTGGGCTTCATTTCGACAGTTTCTTTTAAGCCCTATATTTTTTTAATTAAAACTCTAAACAAAACCACTTAATTTCTCTTTTTGAGAATCCAAAAAATCCAAATTAATATATACAAACGTGAAACGTTACAAGACTATTCAAAACCATTAATCTGACAGCCGGGAAATCAATTTTCATATATACAAAGTTAGTTGCAGCCTTCACGCGCCGGAGAAGGATTGCTCCGACAAACCGGACAAGAACTATGCAACTTGAGCCACACATCAATGCATTCAGTATGGAAACAATGTTCACATTCGGGTAAGCACCTAACGGTCTCTTTGCTTGCGTATTCGGACAAACAAATGGAACACACAACATCATTTGACCCGGTCGGAAGTCTCCTACTCTCACCTAACTCAACTTTCTTGTAAGACTCAATCGTAGACTCATCGAGACCCGTCCTCGTGATGACTTGTTCGCTTTCTGGCTGGGGTATCACGGATCCGGAAATCCTTGCAAGCATGGCGTGTTGTATGACCTGAGAAGAGACTCTATCGGAGCTGCACATGACAAGACCGACACAGAAAGTCAACGCGATGAGTGGTCCGATTAGAGAGAGGCAGATTATCTTTAGCACTTGTAAGCTTGTGTTGTGAATTCCTGTTTGCAAAAAAAAAAAACAACACAGGTCAACGCTCAAACTTTGTATGTATATATTCTAAAATGCTACGACGTTCTCTCACGTTTTGATTAATTTAACCAGTCAATGAGATTTTATTAAAAGTCAACTAGGATAATATATTTGTTTAATGAGTAGAGATAACTACACAAAAGAAAAGAAAGAAATCAAACAGTTTCTTGGGTTTGAAGCTTTCCACCATTAATGGATTGTTTCATAAGGAAATGAGATGATTAGTACCGGAGTTTACAGAACTGAAGCATTGGACTTGGAGGGTGATGTTGTTGACAGATCCACATCTCCAATTAGCCTTTCCCTCGCAAACACTGCAATTAGGAGAGTCCCATTTTAGCCAGAGATCTTGATCGTTGAGGTCACCGGCGAATCCTGCCATGTAGGCGATAGGCTCGGAAACGGGAAGAAGTAGTTTCTTGAAGATCTTACAAGATGGTGGCATCGAAGCCACGAGGTCTAAACTTGTGGCGACGAAGGAGGTTGTGGAATTTCCAAGGCATTGAATGGGTTTGTAAAGGGAGGAATTAACGTCTTCTTTAGGACAAGTCAAGAAGGCGTAGTTGAGAAGGTGGAGAGGAGAGAAAGGAGACCCTGAAGCGTCAAAGCTGAGAAGTCGTCTGGCTAAGCAGTTCTTGGGGTCGTTGAGGCGTATACGTTGCTGGAGATAGTCGATATCTCGGACGAGGAATGTTTCAGAGTTGGGAAGCTTTAGTGTCGTCTCGTGATGATTGGTGCATAGGAGGTTGAATCCTGTGTGGCCACATGACTCAGGCTGCTTGGGGAATAGCCAGAAAGGGAAACGAACGTGGATCTTCCCATCGAAGTTTCCGTGTATACACGAAGAGGTGTAGCAAGGTTTTTGGTCTGCTGCTTTTAGGAGAGGCAAGAAGATGAAGATGGAGAGAAGGAGAGGGATTTGCTTTGAGAAGGTCATTATGTGGTTTGGCACTAAGGGACAAGAGATGAGAAATTGTTAATACTACTTATGAACTAAGAGAAAAAGTCAAAGAATAATACATATATAAATTTGGTTTAATCGTATGGAATGGTCGACCTAATTCTTCATATATATTCATTAACATTGGTATGTGTTCAAATAATAAAACTAGTTCAACTATCTCCTCAGATTATTCTTGCTAAACATTGCAAGGTTGAAAACTTATTATAAGTGCTAGTGTAACTATTTTTAATATATACTTTATATTGAAGAGGACACTTGAAGGTTTTGGCTTGTGAAGAATCATATTAGCTTTCACTGTCCTCTCCTGCTTCATTGTGTGATGGTTTAGAAAATGTACATACTCTGTTTGTGAGATGCAGAGTCATGTGAAGGTGTGACATAAACGGAGTTATGGGTGATACTTTGAATCAAGGCCCAATCTATCAAAGCCCAATAACGAGGGATTTTACGCTATACTACACTCACTCGCTTGGCAACGCGTGTATATCACGGATTCAACCATCAACCGATTGTAGACAATCTAGAGATCGAAACATACAAATTGTATGATACAATATAACCGAATTACAAAAAACAACGTTCGGCGAAAACGTGTACAATTTTTTCAGAAGAATACTAAGGCTAAATTATATTCGTTAGTAACAAAAGTTGGGTTTTGGTGAGACTTGGTTTCGACAAATCGGACAAGAACTATGCAAATGGAGCCACGTGTCGATACATTCGACGTGGAAGCAGTGTTCACATCCGAGTAAGCACCCAATGGTCTCGTTGCTCGCATATTCCGATAAACAAATTGGACATATAGCATCATTTCTCCCCGGGAGCTTCATATTTCTCTCTAACACCACTTTCTTGTACAATCCAACGATCGCTGACTTTGCTCGACCACTACGCGGTTTGCGAGCGAAAAGCCGTGACACGTGTCTTCGTATCTGGGTGGGGAGCCTCTCGGCACTGAACGTGACATATGCCACAAAAGTGGCTATTGCGACGAGTAGTGCGATCAGGAAGAGGCAGATTAACTTTAGTACTAGTACGATGAAGTTGTAGAGTCCTGTGTTCAAAAATGGACGGTGAAGAATCAGAATGACTCTTGTTCAATTTAAATATTGATATTCTAAGGTCACGACATTCTCGCATGTTGTAGTATTGGAATTTTATAGACGTGATGATTATTTATAAAAATCAAAAAGTCAATGACTTGATTACTCTTTATTTAATGCCCATTAGATATGATTTGATTTGATATGATATGTTTTGAGTTAATAATAACTATTTTCCGAAAACGCTAAACTTTTCATTTTGGACCGTTTGTGAAGGATAATAAGAAAGAGAAGAAATTAGGTTTCGTACCAGATTTTAAGGATTTGCAGCATTTGATTTCGAGAGTGGTCTTATTTTTGAAACCACATAAAGAACGATTACTCTCACAATCTCCGCAATTGGGCGAGTCCCATTTGAGCCAGAGGTCTTCTTGATCATTGAGGTCAACGGGGAGCGGTGAAGAAACAGGAAGAAGTAATGTCTTGAAGATTTGACAAGAGGAAGGCATCGAACTCGCGAGATCAGAGCGAGCGGCGAAGAAGGAGGACGTGGAATTACCAAGGCAATGAATGAGTTTGTAAGGAGAGGAAGGTTTGATGTCATCTTTAGGACAGCTCAAGATGGTGTAGTTGAGAAGGTGGAGAGGAGAAAAAGGAGATTCCGTGGCGTCGAAGCTAAGAACTCGTCTGGCTAAGCAATTGTTTGGGTCGTTGAGTCGAATTCTCTGTTTTTCATAGTCAATCTCTCCGACGATAAATAGTCCGGAATTTGGGAGCTTTAAGGCTGTCTCGTGGCGATCGGTGCATAGGAGGTTGAATCCATCGTGGCCACAGGAAGAAGAGTGTTTGGGGAATAGCCAGAAAGGGAAACGAACGTCGACGTTTGTGCCTCCTCCACATGAGGAACTGTAGCAACGTTTTGCTTCTGAGGGGTTTAGGAGAAGGAAAATGAAGAAGATGAGATGGAGATGGAGACCGACTTGTTTTGAAAAGGTCATTATGTGGTTTAGCACTAAGGGATAGGAACATGAAGGGTATTTAGTACTTATAGATGAATAGAAAAGTCAGAAAACAGTATATATTTTTAAACTCTTGGTTTTCTTAAATTCAGTTGTATGAGTTTCACATAGAAAAAAATTACTTTACGTTGATAGTTCTAATCCATTCACAGGCTAAAGAGAAAGGAGAGGGAATTACTTTGAGAAACTCAAAAGGGAAATGTAAGAGTCAAACAACAGTAAATATATATGTATCCAATTTTGGTAAATAATGGTCCACAAGGATCTTATAATCATTGGACTGTGTTTCGTATGGAAGAAACTCAATAATCTCTCAGACTATTCTTGCAAAATACTTGTAAAGTTGTGAATATAATAAAGAGGAAAGATTTGTATACCAGAATATACTTAGAGGCTGTGTGTGAGTGGGATAACACATTGCGTGATGAGGAACTTCAGAGCAGCTGATGGGAGATTCTGATGGAAACAATGTCACCATCAGTTCCTGCTTTCATCGCGTGATACTTCACAAGGATTCCTGCAATTTTCAGATATGTATAAGAATTACTTGGGTTCTGTTTCTCTCTGTTTCTATATAAAGTTAATGCAAAGTGACATGGAGAATATAATACCTTCGTTTTCTTGTAGTCTTGTGTGAACAGCTACTGCGTTTGGTACGATGACTGCTTTGGGTTGGACATCATCTGGCTCTCCGCTCCAAGACTTGAGGTTGAGAATACCTGTTATAAAGGTTTCATTTCGTTACAATGTGTGAGGCAGAGTCAAAGGAGCATAAGAGTATGATGGAATTTGAAGTTACCTGAGGATGAAGATGCTTTAAGGTGTTTGAGATCAAATATGGCTCCACAAGCTGCTTTTGTGTCTTTCTGTAACTTATGAGATCCGATTAGATTGTATTCCCAGCTTCCATCTTTGTATCCTTCGTTCAGGAACAGCTCAAGGTGCCTAGCGTCCAGTGTTTGCATTGTTCCTACACAATAAACAGATAACACTCTCTCTCAGTTTCAGTTTAGTAACTGCAGAGACTAATTCATCAATCCTAACATTTCAATGACAGTTTTGAGTCAATAAGCGTCTTTTTACCATCACAGGTACTAAGGTCACAGACAGGGCAACGAACAAGCTGCAAATCTGTAAACAAGATAAGCCATGTTACATCATTTTCGTTTCCAGAAGATATGAATGAATAAGATGAAAATCTTTTTTACCTGCAATCCAAATACCGCTTTTAATGCCGTTTATGATACATGAACCACTCGATTCCAGCATCTTTTCTATGCTTCTTTCCCTTGGAACTTTCAGTTGACCGTTGAAACTCTCAGTCAGTAGTGACATTCCAGAGTCAAGAGTAAAGGCACCAATTCGCATCCAATCTGTAATTACAGAGAATAAAACGAGGCTGTGATCAGCAAATGGCTTGACATGACTTTTTTCCCAATTTACCAAACTAAGAAAGTATGATGAATCCAAATTCAAAAGCTCACCAATGTGCTTTTCCTTCTGATGGAACAAGTAAGAGTGGCTCCCATCTGCATTGTCCAATATCTCATTTCTTAGTCTACCATTGTATTGAGACTGTATGAGTCCAAAGTTGATGTAAATGTTATCGTCTTCATTTTTTGATGTAATGTGTATGATATACTTACCAAAAGCTGAAGCGTATATCTTAATCCAGCTTGAGGAAACTGAAAGCGGCCTTGGCACCTGAAGATCACGCAAGCAAGCAAACCTCCAAATAGCATCCTCCCTTATGATCTTGCTAAAAAACCATTTGTTTGTTGCTCCCAGCATCACCAGTGATTTACCATCCAAAAACCTCGAAATGTATGTCCATATATCTTCCTCAAACCTGATTTGGCAGAGAAAATCACAAAACACAGTCTCAGGAATCTGACGCAGAGACTTAAGATCTAAGAATCCTGATTCGAAATTCGAGGATTTCTAGCAATCTCTATTCAAATTTCATCCTCGTTGTTTCTGGATTCAGTTTAACGATGATCGAAAGCGAGAAAATACGGCGAAAATCTCGAAACCCAGTTTTCAGCTACCACACAGTCACGAACAATAATCGATACTAACATCTGTTTCTCATACGATCCAATTGATTCCGAGATTTCATTTCCAGAAGGTAACCGAAGATGATTGATCGAGTTCTAAATCCTAGATCCATCAAATACAGTAAGACTAAACGCCTAACAAGCATTTCAAAATCAAATTGGAGCTCAGCCCAAACTCGCATAGCAAACAATTCGTGAGCAGATCAATTGTGTTCATCAGATAGAAACTGCGTTTAGTCTAGAGAGGAAGAACATACCACGAGAATCTGGAACGGTAAGTAGAAGCAGAGCACCGAGGAGATACACAGCCACGGATTCCTCGGAGGATCTTCCCCTTCCCCTGTTCGTTGCTCTGAGCCAGTTTTCTCTTCCCTCGACCATTTCCGTCTCTCTGAGGATCGCTCTTCTGCTCGTTGCTCTGCACCAATCTTCTCTTCACTCTGCCATTGTCGTCTCCATCGGGAGCTTTCCTCTTCTCTCCATTGTCTCCGAATACAGCACCAGATCTCGTCTTCATTCTCCTTCTCTCTGCTCACCCAGAATCTCTCTCACTAGTCGCTAGTTTGTTAAGAAAAAAATAGATTCAAATATTGTTGTAGCTGTGAATCTCTCTGAGTAGTGTCGCAGTGAATAACCATATACCCGCGGAAGAGAGACGCATCGAATTTGAAAATTGTGTATGTAAAATGACGTATATGACCCTGTAACAAACTTTCTGCGCCCGCCTCTCTCAACAGTCAACATACTCGACTTGTAATTTTGAATCTGTTTAAACTTCGCATCCGGTTTATCATCGACAGACGGAACCTAAACCGGAAGATCCTCTATTTATTTAATCTTTATTATTAATTTCCTCAGTGTGATTTAAAGTCAAGGCTAGTAAAATCGACATTAATCCATTGAAAAATTAGAAACAATATTATGTAAACCATGAAAAAGCTATCAACACTTGAACATTTTTGACCTGTTGGATCAAATCAAATGTAAAGTCTTGTTTTGTGGCCTACGGGGTTATTTTCTTAAGAAAGTGTAAATCCTACACATTTACAAAATTGCCACGCCGGAAAATGTAGCCGGCGGATATACAATCTAATGGGGTAACTAATGAATAAAATCGTAAAGAAGTCAGCATGAACCAGCCGCCGGTCCGGTGAGAGAAGCGTTGCAAGAACGGTTTAATCAGTTCATGAATTTGCGGCAGTTTTGAGCTCTACAAAGGCAAGGTACTTTGATGTCTTCAGATTCATCAACCTCAAAGAGATAATCATACCTGTAGAGAAAATGTGTTTTCATGGTTAGGGTCATGAATTTGGAGAAAATGTGAATTCTATGGGAAGAAAAAGCTGAAAGAAAGTGTTACGTAAGCTCTTCGCCAGCTGAGACATTGGTCTTTGCAATGAGGACGATTCTGTTATCTTCTCCATCACCCACACTCACAATACGTGCATAGCAATTAGGCATACACTGCACAAGACATGATCATCATTAGTTTTTGGTTACCACTACTTGGTTTTGGTCTAGTTAGTGTGTGTCAATATGGTGGAAACTTACTGAATGATTGATCAATCGGGCTATGTTTCCAGAGTAAGTGGCATCAATCACTATCTCTTCGCTTATCTTGAACAGCTGTGTTTTCAAATAGTAAATCGACAATTAGAAGCAGCGTATAATGGTGAATGTAAGCAAGCAAGTAAGCAATCCGAACTTACATAACAATCTTTGCCTTGAGAACGATAGTTTGCCTCTCTTAGATCTGCAACACTTCTCCTAACTTTCACCCCACGGTACTCGATGATCTGCACAAGAGTTTCCGTATCAGTAGTTCCTTAAAGATGAATTGCATTTAGTCATCGAAATCATGAATAGCAACACTGTTAACTAAATACCATTTCTCCTTCTTGAATACTTGTCCTTGCAAAGAGACCCCATCCATGTATGCCAGATTTACCAAAGCAGACCCGGAGATTTTCCGTCCTCTAAAGAAGATAACAAGTCTTTGTAAGATTACAGGATAACAAGATGGAGAATATTTTAAACTCTTCTTGAATCAACGTTTTACCTGCAAATGCTTTAGCCGGTCTTTGAATGAAGTAAATTCTGACGTATCTGCTTCCTGGAGTAACAATGTAAAGGGAAATCAAGATCTCGATTAGATATTCTACAAAAAATTGTCCCAACAAAGCGAGACACTGACACGAATGGAGATCTGAATGAGAAACTTGCCTTAACAGACTTTAGACTCTCGATTTCACTCAGAGAATGGAGGCTTGGTCCCTTCAGCCTGTGGTATATCGGCTCCAGATCAATCTTCTGAAACATCAGAAGTAACAGAGATATATCAGTATCATATTTCATTTAAGTCGTTTTGCAAGGTAATACTTAAGAATGAACGACTGTCCAATGTGCAGTGCATACCTTCGTGTTTGATCTATTATAGATACGGCATCTTGCTGCAGAAAAAGAACCAAATTCATGACTCTGTTCCGCTCGGGGTTGGATATTGGAACCTGGAAGCTTTATCTTCCTGGTCATAACGAGTCTTGAACCTTTGGTACGCCCATTTTGATTCTGAAGCAAATTTCTAGAGCCAAAAACTCCCGAGGGTGTGTGCACAACTACATTACTATTTGGATCTGGCTTCCTACATAGTGGGTAATACGTTACAGGCGATACAAGGTCCCACTATCACATAACAGATCAATAAAACAATGTCGGGAAAACAAAAACCTGTGAAAAGCACAGTAAATTGACTTCCTGGTCCTCGGCACACCATTTTTCTCCAGGCAGTGCAGCTAGTATTTCCACATACAACAGCAACCGTTACAGATCAGCTAACAGAACGCCTTTATTAAAAATAATGAAGATAAACAGAGGCTAAGAAGATAAAGGACTAACCTCCATGCTGTAACCTGCTCGTGATGCACACATTGCGTGGAAGTGAGTGGCACACTTGCAGCATTGCACGCAGGAACCATGTGTCTGCTTACATATTCTGCAAACCTAAAAGATATTTTCGGAAAAGTATTAGAGGTCAAATGTTATAAGAATATAATACAAACACACTGATTATACTTTATACTTCCACCAGTTCATTATACCTTGAGAAACGAAATTGCTGGAATTTTGAAAAGCCCAACAGCAGGCTCCATATTTTCGTGATTTAAAAACCCAACTTCCGGCCGGAACCAAGCACATGTGACATGAACCCACAAACCCTCAATGTCGCTTGGTTTTAGAGCACCCCCTGCATAAATAGAAGGGAGATTCTGTTTAAAATTCAAGAAAGATGTATAGAGAAATGGAAACTGAGCTCATTTTATAGCACATATGTACTGAATAATGTGACCTTGTGACAAGACAGTGAAATCCGAAAATAAGCCATCGCTAATGCAAGATGGGGGAACAAACATAGAATGAGCTAATTCTGCAGTAATACCTTTTACAGGACAAAGACAACACTCTCTCTCAATATCTGGTGTTTCACATGCTCTGCATACCCAGGAGGTGAGGTCTTGAGCTTTGCTTACCCCATAGCATTCTTGGTGCACAGCTACTTGACATCTGAAGACATTCAAAAGTTTAGTTTAAATTAAATATTTTTGACTCCATGTTAAATTATACAATCACTGTAGAATTCAGTAAAACCAAAATGGCCATAGAGTTACCTGTTACAGATGATCATTTTATTTTCTTCCCAGTCTTCTACCCATCTACATACAGCACACCTTTCAGTCGTCCACTTTGCACTGACTGGGTCATACTTTTCTGTGCAAACGAAATAAGTAGTAAGCAAGTTTATCAAATTTGAACTCCAAAAGAGAAAGTCTCTGCTTAAGAGTTGAGCTGTTAATCTACCTCCCAGCAAAGAGAGCATCTTTTGCTTATCTAATTTCCCGCAACCTGCAGTAGCTTGTTCTAGAGTAGGGTCGCTAGATCCTGCAATCTGCAGTATCTTGTTGTCAGCATTAAATTTCGTACAGACCAAACAAAATCTACATTCGGATTTCAGGGGTATATATAAGGAACAGCTTTAAGAGAGTATCGTTTAAGGGGCGTACCCATTTTTCTAGAGTTAGCATTGAGTTTTTCACTTTTACACTGTACTTCCACTTTTTGGCTCTGCAGCCTGTATGCTTTTCCCATTCACTTGGTGACTGCTTCTTTGCTCCACAATCACCACACTTGCACTCAATTCTGAAAACAATATACCAGGAATTGATAACAGGATTGAGCGTGTGTTTTAGTTGTAAACGTATTCAATTTTCGAGTAGGCAATACTATCAATTATATATTGTGTTGTGTAACTACATTCAATAAATAAAATTCTGTCTAAACGAGAAAACTAAAATGCGAGCCTGATATATGAAACACTTACAAATGAAACTTTCGGATATATGTCCCTTCCATGCCATTGCAGACTACAGTAACCTCATCCGGCAGCTCAGTCTCTGAAGATATTTCTGTAGACCTATCTCACAGAGATTGTGAAGACAGTTTTCAGATCAAGGGATTAGAAACAAAGCAGCAGGAGAAGCCATGTTTTCAAAAGAGTAGAGTGAGAGCAACATACTTGAACAATGAGTTCTGTTCATCTAATATAGCCGGTCTGGGGTCATGCTGTGCTCTGCAATCAGGGCAATGGTAATTGCTGTGCTCCAGTTCCTTAAGATGACAACAAATTAGTCCAATCTTTCGAAAATAGTCTTAAATACTTAAGATTCATATCCAAGGAGTTGTATAAGAGCACCTTAAAACGCTTGTTCGAAATGTTGTCACACCCAGCGTGTACCCATATATCACACCCATCACAACATACCTATTACATCAATAAAGTCAGTTACATAGATGTAGTAAATTATCACTCAGGTCAGTATCACCAAAAATGGCCAAACATATTCTCACCCAATCTCCACCATCTGAAGAGTGCCATGATATCTTGCAAATGCCACAATACTGATTGGATTTACGCATCTGAAAAAAAAAACAATTGGATTCCATTTCTTTTTGCCCAAAGATAACCCGAAGAGTAAAGAAATTTCCTAAGTACCTTTGCACAGTGCTTGCATAAAAGCTCGTCAGGTTGTGATCCTTTTGTCCATTTCAGAGATTTCAATGGCATTACTGTGCCACAGCCGTCACAGGTGCTTATGCCGACAGGACATGAACCCTACACAAAAATTGAATCAGCACAAAAAAGGATACCAATGGCAAATCCACGCCTATATATAATGCATTCATGACTTTACGAAATGAAGGTATATCAACAGATGTAAATGCTTATGAATTAGACACGATGCCTATAGAACTGACTACCCGAGATTGAAAGTAAGAACGTGTCCTCAATTGATTTGCTTTTATTCCCAAATCAATCCGTAAAGCAAAACTTGAAGATGTAACTAAGAAAAGAGAGTAGGTAACAAGAAAACGTGCCTGTAATCTATAAGCAGGCCCATTCTCCTGGTCGGATGTCGTGGCAGAGGAATCTGGGCAGCTGATTTCAGCAGCTCCACAACTACCCTCAACCCCATTCTCTGCTAACACTGCTTCCTCGAGTGCCTCCTTAAAATCGCTTGGCTTGTTATTGTAAAAGTTCGTCTGATCCTGAAATCTGAAGAGACGGCAAAATAAGGAACAGTACAAATAGACAAATATGAAAGGTTTCCAGAAATAGCGTCTGGTGTTCTTACTTGCCCATAAATTCCGTAAACGGAAACACCATTCCTTGTCTGACCCATCCATAGTCCTGTAAATGACCACTAGCTTCAGAAAAGAATATCGTACAAAGAAAGCGCATCAAACGCCAGCTTGAAGACGCGGAGAAATTAAAAGAGAAAAGTTTCTTACCCTCTGCGTTCCATCCTTCTTCGAGTGCCCAAAAAACATGACACAGAGCGAGCCCGGGACGCAATGTTTCAATACTGCATCAGGCGCTTGTGAAGCCGGATCGATCACTTTAGCCGGCCACGCCGGGAATCTTTTCCCACACTTGGCCCAGACTAGATCGCCGACCGCAAAGTCCTCTGGCTTGTACACGACCTTCCTCATGGCGGCGGGATTTTCCAGCACACCCGATTCGGCAAAAAACTGCTCTTTACCTCTCACGGAGAAAGAATTAGCGTCGTCGAAGGAAGATAACCTCGACATTTTGACATTCGCGCCCTTTTCATCGCCCCAGTCATCAAAATCAACTTCGCTGCCGTCTCCGTTATCCTTACGTGGAAACAGCTTCGAGGCTTTGCTGAGATGAAATTTCGAGCTTCCGTTCTCAGCTCTCTTATCATGACCACCTTTGACTTTCTTCATAACACGCGTGTCGTCGTCATGGCTCGACTCCTTCGACTCGACTTTGCGACGTCTAGTACTCCATGCATCAACAATCGAATCGTTGAACCTCGAAGGAACCACTCTGACTCTGCCGCGCGAGGACTTGGACTGTTCGGGGTCCAGATGAGACTCTTTGCTCGTCAAGGAGCTTGCGCTACTTGTAACATCTTCGGGTTCTCTACATGGTTGATCCACGCTTGCTCTCTGTCTTTTCCGATACACTATAACCTCGCCCTTTTGGCTCCCATAATCAATTTCTGAATCAATTTTGCACCGCTTGAGATTCTGATTCTCGACTCTCAAGGTCCGTTTCAGAATCATGTCCTAGCTCAGTAATCCTCGACTCTTCAGCATAAACGACTACCCAGATTCCGATTCCAAAACCCTAATTTCATCAAACAAACAGATTCGAGCCTCGGACCTCCAGAAAAAACCTCGAAAAGTATCAATTCCTCTCGCAATTCGGCTCAATACTCTGTGAGCCTAATGAGAAATCGTATCTCTAACCCCGATTTCGAAACGAAAACAAATTCTCCGGATTCGTACGTTTCCCTCTGAGGATAGAAGAGACAAAACCAATAAGAAATCAATATCGCGAAATCGTAACACTGGAAACGGCGGAGAAGCAAACCAAATTCACACCGTAAAAACCTTCTGAGAATTATCGGGAAAATCAGTCGTCGCAATTCCGAGAAGATAAACCCCAAAGCTCCTTATAATCGACGGCGAGGGAGAGCAAGCGGAGGAGAAGGAGGATCTGTTTAAGAGCGTGTGCTTTGGAGAAGGAGACACAGACCGTCGGTTTAAATTTTTCCTTATTATTTTACGAATTAAATCACGGTTATGCCAAATAAATTCCCCTTAAAAATTATAAAAACGAAATTGGAAAATCGGGTTATGCTTACGTGGCGGCTGAATGGAACAGTGTTTGGCTCCAGGGATTGAGGACGAGGGAAGAGTGCCAAAATTTCAGGCCTACAGAAGCGCCAAGTCGAAAACTTATTTCCGACGTGGCGCGTCCAAAACTAAATAAAATGTTAAAAGCTTGCTGGGCTATATATGCTTTGAGATACATCTATATTGGGCCTATTTTGGGCCTTAATTTTGCTATATCAGAATTTTTTTTTTTCATACCCTCTCTCATACTGTATAAAATTTTCATTCACTTTGATTATACACTCATGTAATAACAAAAATGAATTATACAGGATAAATCAACCTTGAAAGCTCCACTTTAGAAGTCAAAATGACAACAAAAGGAGATAAAAACAAACAAACAAACCTCCGGAAAATAAAATAATGAAAAAATTTCACGATGGTGGTCTAAACAAAACTCCCTTAGCAACTATAAATTCAAGGAACATAATGACTTTAGCCAACAAAATCCCAAAAATAAAACGTGTGTGTATGTACAGAAACATAGGATCCTTGAATCAAACGCTAGTAGAAGAACTTGGATGATGTGTCTCAAAAGAAGAAGGCGTGTGAGAAGAAGGTGAACCAATGGAGCCACGAATCCTGAATATTTCAAGAACAAGAAAAGCAAGTAACGTCACTGACAAAACAAATCCATATCCAATTTTCCATGCAACTACTTCATTTTCAGCCGCCATTCTAATCCCAAGAACAATGTTCACTGCTCCAAAGAACAGTGAGATTCTCCCAATCCAATGATGATACCAATTCCAATATCTCCTCATCTTTGTCTCCTTTTGCGGCCGCGCAAAGAAAGCCAAAACCTACAAAAACATATCCGAAGCATGTTCAAACCATAACTTATAGTCCATGCGTAAACTCTGGAAACTTCGAAGGATCTTGATTCTCTCAAACCTGAAGAATGCTAAGGACTAGAAGAAAGATCCCAATGCCTCGATGTGCAGGTATATCCGGTTGGATCTTGTTGTAAAGCCGGATTCCGAGAATAACAGCGGTTAAACCGAATATAAATCCCGTGAACTGAATACCGATGTGAAGATAATACCAAAGAGGGTCTTTATGTCTGAGATATCTCGCGAGCATTGCCCCTAGAGGAAGTAGGAAACCCCATCCGAGTATCGCCATTACTCCATGCTTCGTCTTCTCCGTAGAAGCTGTCGTCGTTTTCATGGATCTTACTTCATTCGCTGCATGGCCAAAAACACACGAGAAAATTTGTTATGTTTTTAGATAGTCTAAACTAGTATATGGACTAAATTGTTATAAGTTTTTACATGAGAAATATTAGTTTAGTTTTGTTTCTTTTTGTCAGATATCAAAACATTTGAAGTACATGGACTAAAATTGTTTTCTCAACAATTTAATTCCGAAGTGTAAATTCAAACGCAAACGTTTTTTGGCGTTTAAAACAACTATGATCATAATTTTCTCTTTTTTTGCATTCACATTTTTTGCAGTTTTTGTGTTTGAAAACATAATAATGAAAAGCAAACAAAAAAAGTCATTTTGAGATTGATACCTTTGGAGAAATCGACGATGACAGTAGTTTTATCGTCATGCTTAGTCAAACGGCCTAGCTTCGAAGGATAAGCTGTGCTAAACGCTAGAATCACAGCTCTGCGAGGAACTTTAACGGCGAACTTAACCTGGAAAGCTAAGTAAATCATTGCTCCGTGAAGAGCCACCACCGGAGGAACTTTCTGCAACTGTAACTCTCCTTGATCCGGCACGACTTGGTCTCTCTCTGTTCCTTGGAGATAGTATTGCTTAATTCTGGCTTGACCCTTCTTCGAAATCCAACCGATCATCGCGCTTGATCCCACCATTCTTCCGTCTTTGGAGAATCCGATTCCGACCCACCCGGTCGTATATAGAGCCGATACTATGATCGTCATCACATTGTCTCTGTTTTCTGAGTACTACAAAACAGAGAGATTTGAAACGGAATGAGAAAAGTTTGTTACTATTGAGTGATGAGTGTGTAATTGAGTATTTTTTAAGCTACCCTTAAGACGAATGTGTTCCAGAGAGGTGTACACGGCATGGAATCGGAGATGTTGTTGTACGGTGGAGGGAGGAAATCGGATAGTCGGTTTGCTAAACAGAGGTTTTGGATTTGGGTCGAACCATCGACGATACTGACGTCATCTGCAAGTAGAAAAGGCAGATCTTGTCCGATTAGAAGACAGAGTATGGAGAATCCGACGAGGGCTCTCATTGTTTAGAAACGAAGCAGAGATGGAGAGTAGAGCGTAGAGGAAGGAATAATGAGGGCTTTTTTGGTGATGTTTACTTGAAGAAGAAGAAGAAGAGTGATTGAGTTTGGTGGTGAAGGTGGTTGAAGATGGAGATCAATCATAATCATGGAATTGTTTTTAAATCTCTTCTCTTCGATTGGATTTTTGAGAAAGATGCTTGTGAGTTGATGTTTCACTGGTTAAGTATCGGACAATTTATGTCCCCTCTGTCACTTAAGTCGACACGTGAACCGACAGATAAATACCAAAATGCGGATGAAAATTATTGCTTTTGCCAGTTAAAACAATTGTCAATTGCTATTTGAGGTTTAATTTTTTTTTAAGATATTGAGAATCTGGAGCTTTTACTTTGCTTGTTTTGGGGAAAAAAGAAGAAGACAGAGATGAGAGAGAGACAGAGAGAGTGGGGTCGGAAATGGACCAGAATGGGAAGTGGATCAGTCATAGTCTGAATCATTACTCATTAGGTATATTTGGTCAGGATGGTGCCACGATCAACATCATCTTTTCTTTTCTGCCTGAGGCCGATATTGGAACAGAACTTAGAAACAAAGTTAACTATATTAATTCTTTAACAAAAAATGATAAACAATTAACCAACTTTTGTTATTTTAAGTTACTACAGTTTCATTATTATGGTACAAAAGTACTAAGTACTAACCTATCCCTCCTCAAATATTGCGATTCACACATACGTATTTAGACAGGCCCGGCCCTATGGGTGTGCAAGGAGTGCCTAAGCACAGGGTCCACTATTTTCTTGTTTGTTTTTTTATTGTATTTAAGGGTCCTCAATTTTTAGAATTATACAATAAAAGGTCCAAATTTCGAAATTTGCACACATACACCACTAAAGGTTTTATATTTATCAGTTTGGCACAGGGCCCAACTTTAGTTTGGGCCGGGCCTGTATTTAGATCCTGATCGTTATTCTACGGCTTGTGTTCATGTCTCTTTTCTTTAACCGACAATTTTAGCATCTTCAAGAATCAAGATCATAGAAGTTTAGACACAAGCTTATAACAACTTGGGGATGTAGCTCATATGGTAGAGCGCTCGCTTCGCATGCGAGAGGCACGGGGTTCGATTCCCCGCATCTCCAAATTTTTAGTTTTATTCAGTTTATTATGTTTTCTCGCTGATCTACTTCTTCATCCTTTTGTTTCTTTCTTCTCCTCTTTAAGGTTTCCGGTTGATGAAAATTGAGAGGATCACATCGCACGTTATTGTTCATGCATCCGATTTTTGATAAAAACAAATTTGATCAACCACAGAATAAACTGGTCTATTGTCTTACAGAACTTATTCAGAAACAAATATTAATCCGTAAACCGAATCCTAAAGAACAAAAAAATCTGTTTGAGCAAAAAAAATTGAACAAAAGAAACGAGTGGAAAAAAGAGACGAGAAAACGTATCCTAAAGAACAAAAGAATTGATAAACTGTGAAGAAAACTCCTCTACTTGGACCAAGCGACAACTTCAATATCTGTTTGAGCACTTCTATACAATTCCAACCTCTTGGCAATCGAAGTCCTTCTCTGCTGCACCGCAGGATCCTCATCCAACAATTTCGACAATTTGCCCATCTATATCAAACACCAACCCCAATTTAGATTCTTAATCAGATACTATGTTGTTTGTTCGATATGGTTACAGTTAATACCTCTTTCTGGCCAAGTTCGGTGAAGAAGATATCGAGAAGGCTTCGTTTAGCTTCACGGACTTGACAGTAAACGATGGACTTGGGAATGGAGTTTCTCAGTCCAGCGCAGACCATATTCACATAAGACAACACATTGGAACCGATCCTCCGAAGATAAGCATCGTTGTATCTGTCGAATATCGAATGCGTCGGATTCCCTCCTTTCTCAGAATCTTGTGGGAGTTTCCTGAAGAAGTCGACTGTCAAGTAACCAGACTCCATGTCCACTAGTAGCAGAGTTGCTTTCCTGCTCTCATCTCTCATTCGATCCAACGAATCCACCGCTGCTCCTGATACTTCCACTCTCAGCGTTGGATATTGCTTCAGCTCCTGTTGTGTCAAGAGATAAACGAAAATGAGTCTCTGCTTTTTATGATTGTTGTTGAGTTTTATGATTGATTTGTTGCTTACAGATGTTTCGCCCATGGATTTGTGGATAAGATCCTTGAGAATGGAGTGAACAGCATCAACGGCTGCTTCAGCTGGGCCTCTAGTGGAGACTAGGCATGACTCTATGAGACGGCGATAACCTTGTTCAGGAGCTATGAGATGCGGTTGATATCCATCTGCTTCGGTGATGAGTTTCCGCACATTGTCCATGGAGAGATGTTTGTCGAATTGCAGTCTTTTGATGGCGGCTGGGAATTGATTGTCGAAGACAGAGTTTATCTTTTCACCACCTGATCGTCTGTGAGGTTGTTAGTAGTCATAAATCATAAAACCAGAAAATTGCATTAGCAATAATATACAGAAATATGTGAGATCACTCACGTGCCGTCAAGATGTTCTTTGAATGTTTGATCAAAAGCACGGCAAATCTCCATAATCATATACAATTTTCCCTGCAATCAAGAGGAGTGAGTATTAGCGAGTAACGTGATTTGAAATAAGGAGAAGAAAGTAACCAAAGATAAGATACTTACACCAGCATCAGCTGCTACAGGCTTCCCAAGACGGCTCAGCTCTGTCTCTAACTCGGAAATAGTCTTTGTGATAAGAGACTGAAGTCCTGGAATTCTCGACTTGATAACAACTTCCAAATGCTGAGAAAAATTTATAGCTGATGTTAGAGCAGCCACAAAGTTTCTGATGCAAATTAATTCAAGAAGAATTGATATATGCCAATAACAAGCGCCTCCTCAGCTAGTTTATACCTTGGAGAGCATCTTTCCTAAATATTCTGAACCCATCCTTTCAGTTAAATGTCTGTACTCCGGGGTGGTGTTGAAGTAATCACGTTCACGCCGACGAGCAGCAATCATGTCAACACTTTTATTGATGTCAGCTTGAGATCGGTTCACAACACCAACCCAAGGATACCTTAGTTTGTATCCCCTTCCTTCTAGTATCTGAAATTTCCAGACATTTAGAAGCTTTAGGGACTGTGTTCAATATTCACTTACTACTATTTAGTGAGATTCTCATAATTATCTTCCTTGTATCCTTTTCATAGTTCAATTAGAGATAATCTGTTTACAGATTAGGCGATAGTCTTAAACTCATGATATGTATTACTATCGTCTGAATGTAACTTACATCAACAGCATTAGTGCCCTGGTCCATGAGATCAATTTTTGTTAAAACTCCAAATGTCCTGTCTCCTGATAGCAGTAACAAAG
The DNA here is from genome assembly GCA_902728155.2 of Microthlaspi erraticum. NCBI lineage: Eukaryota > Viridiplantae > Streptophyta > Magnoliopsida > Brassicales > Brassicaceae > Microthlaspi > Microthlaspi erraticum. Next base: position 32,166 of record CACVBM020001194.1, read on the forward strand.
CAAGCAATTAGTAACACGAATCAATCCATTCAAACTACTATCATGATATTTTAATTGCATGGAGAAGGAATGATCTGGCACCTTTTGGATCAACTTCACGAGAGATCTTAATGGCATCAGAAGTAGCCAGATCTTGATTTGCAGGGGAAATAGCTAGTATGATGCAGTTGGGCTGTCAAAAGGTGAATGATCAATCTTTGTTACTTTTCCATAAACAACACAGAATCCTTACAGGATATAAGCATCATTGATCTACAATCTCATTCTGCTTCATTCAATATTTCTTTCAGATCATAGGTACCTTCTCAATAAACGATCTGACCATGTTCTCGATGTCCTGAACAATGCTCTCAGGCTGACCATCTACAACATCATTTCCAAAAAGTTGTCATTGATGTTTGTCAATAAAGATAACCTGCAGGGGGATGATTGAACTATCTTCAAAAACAAAGATTGTCTCACTTACCAACAGCTACTTTTGTAAGTCCAGGAAGATCAACCAGTGTCAAATTCACAACTACAGTAAAAAAAAGAATATCTTTAGAGTGTGGAGACTGGAATACAAGTAGGAAAGATGGAAGAGAACATGAGCTTAAATTTTGATCGATATTCCACATCCTGTCTATGCAAAAATGGATTAATTACAAGATATGGGACTTCTAACGCATGTTTTAGTTTTTTTCTTTATGTGGATATAGCTTCGCTTACCATTTGGGGAGAAGATACTGAGATGAATTGGGACTGTAGATATTACTTTGCTGCTGCGACCAGTTTCACGATCTGTCTCATCTGAGATCTCCTGCCTCACAGCAGCTACATACCAAGAAACACGAAATAAAACAAGATGAAAAGAATGTGTGCGCCTAAATAACAAGCAGTGACAAGAAAAGTAAGGAGCATTTATTCTTCTCGAATAGGAAATATACCAAAATCAGAGAACTTCTTCTTCGGAAGATGCATAAACTCTGCATACTCTTTGCCTTCATCAATTCTGTGAAGCTGCAGGACAAGAGGTCTACGTGTAACAATCCCTACATGGAATACATTGTTGTTATCAAATAACTGCTGCGTCAGGAGATGAATATTGAGTTATATTAAGAAGGTTTTTCTCAGTTGATATACTTCTAAGCAAGCTTACCTGCTCCACGAGGAAGAAAATCTTTGCCTACAACGCTCTCTAGCACAGAAGACTTTCCAGAACTCTAGCAAATATAAAATTCATCAAAATCAATTGAATCGATCCCCACGAAAATAGACATATACATTGTCTATACGCATTGCATTTATACATTAACAATTTTGATTAAGAGCTAATGGTTTCAGAACATTTCACTAAAATAGAAAGGCTTATCGTCACAAAGGGGGGAGTACTACTTCCGATCGATCTCGTATTCAACACTAAAATCATCATCATTTTCCGATCAAATCAACGATCCAAGGAGATCAGATCATTTCTGCGCACTGAAACCCCAGATGTACGTTGACGGAACGAGAATGCAATGCTATGATTTAAGAATCGCCGATTCGAAAGCTCATTTCAAAATTCAGGATATAGAGAGTCGAACCTGACCACCGACGACGGCAATGGCGGGCAATGAGTCCCATAGAGTCGGGAGGGAGCTTCCCTCGCCGTGATCTCCCAGAGCCGTACAAGCTCTCTGTATCTTGTTCACTAACGAAATCAAACTCTCCATCTCAAAAACGTAATCAGCTCCGATTCACTCAACGGCGGAATCAATCTCCCGGCGCGATTTGGTCTCCGCACGAGAAGGAGAAGAGAACGCAAAATGTAACAACCGCGAATTGCTATCATTCAGGCGACCGTTGAATTTTTCTGATGAATATATAAGCCGAAACTCAACAATACCGAAAATACCCCTCTTGACAAGTCAAACCTTGGAACAGGCCCATATGAAAATCAAGGCCCGAGATTATAATTATCCATTCATAGATTGAATTAATGATGGTGATTAATCCAATTTTGGACCCAAAATGACAAAAAAAAGACCTGCACATTTTGGGTATATGCCTTTTACGTCCGAGTCACGATACTCGAATGATATTTCCGTTATAAACTTATGATATACGAAAACAAAATGTCTCATCTTTTCTCTCCGCTCCACCACACAATTTCTATGTTAATTAATTTGTTAAATACCCAAAATAATTTTTTTTCATTAAGCTAATTTTTTTGGTTATGGAAGAGATATCTGGCCCAGCTGAAGAATCTCCCAATCTTTCTTCGCCAAGTCTCCAAGACTCTCCCACACACTTCTTCTAAACCTTTCTCTCTGTATGTCGCAGAGTAAGCTTAAAAGGCTAAGCAACTTTCTTCTCTCATGGAGTCGCTTACACCAAATCCTTCCTTCGCTTGTTTCTCAAAGAGCTTATCTCATTACCCTTGTCGTCTTTCCTTCGTCAAGCTAACTTCTATCCAAAAGCTTGAAGCTTCCAACACCATATCTTTATGCTGTAAATCGTCCTCTTCTTCGGATTCCCTGAGTCCTAAATCAGATTGCAACGGTAGCAATCGTCGAATTCTGCTAAACCCTTTGTGTGTGTTACGCCCAATCATCCGGACGATTAAGGGATTGGTTTCGTCTCAATCCCGGCAATGGATGTCGCGTTTCCGAGCTTACAGAGACGATACGGCGGCGTTTTCGGAGCATTTATCCGCCGGGGATTTGAAGCAGAACGGTGGTTTAGGGATTGCTCTTCTGAGCGTAACGGCTTCGGCTAAGATTAGGATTAGCCCTATCGTGGCGACGCTATCGGCGAATCCGACGTTCGTCTCTGCTGTTGTCGCGTGGTTCTTCGCGCAATCGAGTAAAATGGTTATCAATTTCTTCATTGAGAGGAAATGGGATTTTCGTTTGTTGTATGCTTCTGGTGGAATGCCTTCGTCGCACTCGGCTCTGTGTATGGCTCTGACGACCTCTGTGGCGCTTTGTCATGGAGTTGCGGATTCGTTGTTTCCGGTTTGCTTAGGGTTTAGCTTGATTGTCATGTATGATGCAATCGGCGTTAGACGCCATGCCGGTATGCAAGCTGAGGTAAAAATCTGATTTTTCTTCGTTTTTGTGTTATAGCATTTTCAAGTTTTGAGCTTTTGGAGATTTCTAATGAGTTTGACTTTGGTCTTAGTAAATGCTTTGTCTATTGTAGGAGTTTGACTAGATTTCAACATCATTTCTTTATGCTAAGACCAAAGTCTGTGTTAAAGCATATTGCTGACTGAGTAGTGTTTAATGCATTACTAAAACAGTAAAAATGTTGAAATCTGGTGATGGATTCAACTCAAAGCTCTTTACTTCATGGTTAAATTTTAACTTTCTGATGTATATTTGGTTCTTGAAGTGATTGTGAATGCCTCTTGGTTAACTTTAGGTTACGGCATTATTGATCATTAGATAAGGAACTATGGACATTTAGGCTAAAGTTTATGTGTGTTCTTGATTCTTCTGATGATGACAATGCTGAGTTTTGAATGAGAATTATAACCATGTGTCAGTCTTGTTTCCTTTTGTGAGATGAAGATGACAATGTTATGTTTTGTGTTTGTTGGTGTCAGGTTCTGAACTTGATCATAAGGGACTTGTTCGAAGGACATCCCATCAGTCAAAGAAAGCTAAAGGAACTGCTGGGTCACACTCCTTCGCAGGTTCTTGCAGGAGCTTTAGTTGGTGTTGTGATTGCTTGCTTTTGTTGCCAAGGCCATCTCGTCTCAGCCTAAGATCCTCATTAACCTCTTTTTTCACTCAAAAGTTTTCTGGTTGGTTTTTTTGATTCGATTCAACTTGGCATTTAGCAGAAAAACTCTTGCTTTGAGTTATCACTTGGCATCGATTTGGCTAAGATTCGTTGTTGTATCATATGTTGTGTTCAGCAATAGAGAAAACTCAGTTTTTCTTCTCTTGGTTGTAATCTCTTGTCTTCCCTCAAATTCTACTCAGTTATGAGATTTTGATAGGCTTTTACATTAGGTCTCTTAAATCGAGATCATATTCGTATGTATACATTGTTGAACACTTATAATCACGTTGTATCTCTTCTTCCAATTATTTCTCCATTGGTTCGTTTGATACATAAGTTTTTGTACAGTTGAAATGCCACTGTGTCCATCTTTGGATTCGTGCTTCAGCTACTCTTCTTGTTAGAATCTTTCAGAGCCCCTTTCGATCGTTGTCTTCTTCTCCGGCCGGTGGGTTTGGTCTTGAGGTTAAAGACACCTTTCATCAAAGAGCTTATATCCACAGATCGATCTCCCATGATCTTATCATGATACATCTTGCTTCCTATCTCACATATCTGTTCCTCTACTTCTTCTAAAGGGTAGTCTATATTCAACTTCAGTTCTCCTTTCCTAATAACCGTTACTCCAAACCCATTCGCCTTGGCTTCTCGAAATGTATCCTGCACATTTGTTAAAGAGAAGAGCTTTAACATTGATGATAAGAGAATAAGTAGTTTCATTTCTTTACCTTTGGTGGGCGCGGTACAATGAAAACATTTCCAGTTCTAAGCATATCCAAATGAGCTTGAATGATGTAAAAGAGGTTTTTACAGTCTGCAGCGTCCTCGAAAGCAATCACATGATGTGGTTTTGGTTCTAACTCGAGATCCGTTGCCATTTCCAATGTGTAGAATCCTACTTGTTGCTCTCCTTTGTCATCAACTGTGTACATCTCAAGGCACTGAAACATGAAAAAATGAATTAGATTTTTGAGGACTTTGAGTTGAGTTTCTCCAATGTCAAATGTTAAGCAAGAGAACATTACCAGTACATGCGGAAGATCCAACCACCATAGATAATCTTCTTCCTTACTTTCTCCATACTCGCGGTATTTGCTCAAAACAGCTTGAGGACCAAACAACTCCATCTCTCTCTTGAGTTTGTTGAGTTTCTTTTCCATGAACTTCTTGTTCTTCTCTGGCAGCTTCTCCATTATATCAGCTGCGTCTTTGATTTCGTCTTCTGTAATCCATCGGTCCAAGTCTTTCCCCATGTCTCTCATCGCAGCTTTCACTTCTGGATCAGTCTCTGCGTTGTACAACTCCAAGAACCCGCGTGACCATTTCTTCGTGTGCTGCCAATACTCCTTTCCCGACTTTTTCCCGGGTCTAACAGATCCATCACTTCCTTCTACAACAATCTTTGGCTGGCTTGAGGTCGTTTCAGATGAAGAAGTGAGAGTGTTCTCAGAGGAATCAGACTGTGATGTTTCCTGAAGAGAGCTCGGTTCTTCCTTTTTCACAGACGCAGTTTTTCCAGAAAACAATGCTTCACGCTGTTCTTGATAGTTATCGAGAAACTCGGGGTTCTTCTCAAGCGAAGGCCCTTTCCATTTCGGTATGACTTTTTCTGGTGGATCATACACACTGATGCCATCTAAATGATAAAAGAAAGTAATATAAATGAAATATACTTGACAAGCTTATCCTAATTCACCTAGTTGCAAATCAAAATTGGTGGAGAGGATATATATTACCTACTCCGTAGTCGAGGTTTTCAATGTTTGAATGAATATATTGATGCAGATGAGACAATTTCTCATTTTCTCTCTCAACTTTCTTCTCCAAGCCTTGCAGAAACATAGCTTTGTCTTCGACGTTAATCAGGTGAAACGGATCCCTACCAGCCAGCTCGTTATCTCGAACATGGAAGACAATGTCTCTTAGCTTTTCGTCCTTCATCCACTCAAGCTCATCATTCTCTTCATTGCGGTAAAGTTCTGCAATTTCAGTAATAGACCTCGGTTCCTGAGTATCTTTCTCTCTTGCAGCCATATAATTATCTCTGAATCCAGCTCTCATTTTCTCAGCGATAGGTTCAAACTCATGGGAGTGTTTCTCAATCCAGCTCTCCTTCCCTGATGGTTGTTCCTTAACTATATCTTCAGTGCCATCAGAAGAACTTTCGGCTGATTCGAAAAGACTTGTTTCGCTCTCTTCATTTCTGTTTACAGAACTTACATTAACTGCATTCCCAGGTTCTGAAAATTTCTTGTAATCATCCTTACCTAAAGGCTCAGAAGAAGTAGACTCAGGTGCTGATTTCAAGGTTCCATTGGAAGCTGCACCAAGGATTTTGTTTGTGTCAACCAATTCGCTTAATTTAGCTACACCACGCTCTTCATCGCTCTGCTTTCGGAAGATTTCATCACTGTCCAGAGTAAGCTCTTTCTCACCACTTCTTCTTGAAAGGAACTCTTTAGCCTCTTTTACAGACCGTATGACCCGTGACTTACGACCACTGCTATTCTTCATCGTACTCAACTCATCCTTAGAAACATCAGAAGATTGAATGATTCCGTCTGTAGGAACTAATGGTACCACATTACTCACCTTTTCTGCTGCCATTTCATGATTCGGAAAACCAGAATCTACCATAGCCCCATTCACCGTTGGAATAGCCAAACTAGAAAGTTCAGTGCTTTCTTGATCACTTTCAGTCGAAGTTCCCAAGCTTTCAACTTTATCATCATCATCATAACCTTCACTGTGTGTCAAACCCTCATGTGGAAGACTGTTCTGTGACCGCATGCTTATATCTTCATCATTTCCCTTCTCCTTTTGATTAACTTCTATGCCAGCTTCTATCTCCCGGGCTCGTCTAGCCATAGCTTTGATTTCATGGATCTTATCATCAAAGTCCATGGACTCACCACTCTCAACCTTAGAAGAATTCAAGAGCTCCACTTTCTTCTCTGAACCCTTTACTTTAGATATACTACTCATAAGCTCTCCACGATCAAACTTAGGCTTCTCAAAAGACACCAATGGCTTTTTCAAAACTTCCACGGTACCTTTCTCCATCATTTCCTTCTCCTTCCGAGCTTTCATCTTTCTCCTCATCATCTCCTTCTCCAACTCCGTGCACTCAACCTCATCATTACTCTTCCTATACACAAGCACTGTCTTCAGCAACCAGAGTCCTATGTAACCACACAGAACAGCTCTTCCAATCGCCGGCAACTTAGGAATTATGTCAAGACGAAGAATAGCGTTTTGGATTGAGCTAACGAATTGAAGCTCTTCCTTTGATGAAGAAGAAACAAACTTGACCAGAGAACTATCCTTATGGATCACATTTTCACCATTCTCCATTTGCTCAGCTAGTTTCTTCGCGTATAGAACCTTAGAGCTCACTGATTCCAAATCCTCGAGACCCGATCTTCTACTCGAAACTTCGTCTTCATCAACCTCTACTTTCTCCACCTTTCCAGCCGAATCCTGAAACACAGTGAAAATGGGATTCGAACCAATCCCCCAATACTCTGTTTCCTTCTTATACCGAGAAACCCAGTCTTCAAGCTCATTCAACAAATTCGAATCTTGTGAAACCTTATCCTTCAATCCCTCGGTGCTACTTAACTCCACTAAACCATCACTACGATCGAAATTATGGTTTTCGTTTCGAGATTTCGTACCTGTTTCAGTTGAATTCGGATTCGAACGCCAATTCTCATCACCTATAATCTTCTTCCTCAGCGAATTCCGTCGCCTCGAGGTCTCTCCAAACCGAGCCGAGACTCTGAGAATCGAAGCGCGATAAAACGGGAATTTGGAGATGGGCAAGCTAATTCCATGTCGGTTTCTCTTGTGAGTGACTTTCCTGCTCGATTTCGACGACAAAGACGAGAAATTTGAGAATCCATTAGGAAGAGCAGAGCTTAAAGCTTCCATTGATGGGAAATGAAGAAGATGTCAAAACCCCGAAGCTGGGTTTAACACAAAACAAACCCCAAACGTCGCCGTTTCATACTCAAAGATAAACTCAACATTTACATTTTTGCAGATATTGTAAATTTTGTAATGTTACTATCCATGACATGAGAGAGAGAGAGAGAGAGAGAGAGAGAGAGAACAATCCAAGTTTATCGTCATCGATTACATAGAAAGCTCCTAATTACAGTTTATCGGCGAAATATTCAAAATCAATTCGATTTTTTTTCTTTCAGTTTCAAGACAAGTTAGGGATACAAGCTCCTCCTCCACTTTGTTGCTGCTCTTTCCAGATTCTTCCAGTGACTCTCAGCTTCAGCTCTTTCCTGTCTCCACCTGAGAAGAAGAGAGCCATGTTCCTCTGTATAATTAGTCCATCATGACTGTCTCTCACTTTCCTGTGGCTGTCTCTCACGCTTCTCGGCGTTCCTTCCCAAATCAGCTTCCTACCATATCCTCCAACTTCCAAACTGTAGTTGTAGTTCCTAGCTTCTGTCTCGTCCCCCATGAAACGCAGAAACGCCATGTACACCGGAGCCATCCCAAGCTGGAATGCCTCAAAGTGAAGACAGAAGTATTGACCAAAGCAGTGAAAGACCTGAATTTTTTAGGTTCCAACCAGAAATCAAACCAAAAGAAACGAACTTTGATTCTTAAACAAAGCATAGTCACAGATGTAAGCATGTACTTACAGTTAACATCCATGTGGCGTTTTCGACTTCACGAGGATTAGACTTGACATAACGATGGTTGAAAGTGCATCCAGAGTGCATATCCACCTTATGATCATCCCTCAGATGAGCAACTAAGAAAGGGATATCACCCATAACAGCACACTCTGACCCGGCGTAGGGACAGTTGTAAGGCCTGAAGTTACATACAGTCTCGTGTTTGAGCTTACTGTAGTAAGGGAAGATCTCAGGGCATCCAAGCGACATGTATTTGCAAGGTAGCTCTAGTGATTCCGCTACTTTCTCCAGTGCCAAACAACGGATGTCACCGAGCTCTTGTCTACAAGTTGGACACCGATTGTGAACCCTGGTTTTACAGGTTGAACATAGAGTATGCCCATTGTGACACTGCAGAGGAAAATCAAATCATTGTGTTAAGAGTTTTTCTTCTCATGATTCTCGTTCTCTAATGGAGACAATAAGAATCTACAAGTGGGTATCAAAGCTATTAAGATAACGTTATCAAGGATTGTTCTTGCATACAAAGATATCAAATCAATGCAGTACAAAAGCACAAAACCATGATACTGTGAATAGACAGTTTCAATGATGAAATTTGATACAAAAGCTAAATTTCATAAATTTGGAACTCAAATCAAATACTTCCATTTTCAAGTTTCTTTTCATAAATCAAATGCTTCCAATTTCAAGTTTCTTTTCAAAGGCCAAATAAGCAAGAGAGTAGGAGAAAAGCTTATAGATTTGGGAATGATTCGAATCAGAAACTCAAAACCCTAAAAGCAATCAACAAAGAAAGAGATCAGGTGAAGAAGAGACCTGGTGAATTGGAGGGTACATGGAATTGGTGCAGACGGGACATTCGAGAAGCTCATGGACACTGGTGGTGGTTGGAAGAAGCCCAGAAGCAGCATTCGCGTTGCTGTTGTTACTGTGATGCTTCGAGACGGAGGCGTAAGAATGGCGATCTTGTTGGATCTCTTCACCATCTGTCACATCCATGATTGAAGTACAGTCCATGCTATCCAAATCCATGGAAACCCCCGAAAAAAAAAAAAAAATCTCGAAGAAAGGTGAGAATTTGATTACTCTCCGATCGAGACGAAGATCAAATCGGATTCACAGATGGGTGAAATGAAGACCACCGAAAGAGGTCAACCGTGGTGAAGTATAAATTTGAAAGAAAGAGAGATGCTTTTCTTCATGAATTCGAGAGAGAGAGAGTTGCCGTCAAATAAACCGGAAACGCTGATTTAAAATCGGACGGTCAGGAAGGCGACTGTAGTAGAGAGAATGTTAATGAGAGAAATGAGAAAATTGAATTATGAGAGATACAGAAGAATTTACAGGATCGGGGAAATTAATCATTTAATAATAATATCCTCTTACTCAATGATTTCTTCGTTTTCCTTATTTAAATACGAAAGTATTGCTTAAAAAATTACCATGGTCCAGTAAAGATGGGCCTAATCATGTACATGGTGCACATGATTGCTCTTTTCTGTTATTTACGTGTTTTCTCGTTGTCAGATTTTGATATGTTTTTGACATTTTGGATTCAAAAATAATTTTTATACAAACAAAAACAAAATTACTCGAGAAAACTATAAACTAGGAAATTTCGTAAGTTGCACAATCTTGTCAAAATATTTAAAATTGTGATAATTTAATCGTCAAAGAAACTTAAAGAATATGAAAAGCATGCTCATCTTTCTTTTTAACTTAAAGAGATGTTTTTAGATAAATTTAGACGTTAAGAAATATGAAATCATAATGGGAATTAGTAATGCGATGTGGCTTGGGTTCAAAGTCACTTAAAAAGACCAAATGATAATGTAAAAGAACATTTTACTCCTCTTAATCTTGATCTCACGCAAACTCGCAATTTCTTTGAGGATTAAAGAAAACTATTCCATGAATTATTGGTCTCATGATAGTGATCATCCTTAAAGACACACGACACACAAAAGAAAAAGCGAACAACAAACGATCCAGCTCTCATGATCTGTCATCACTTTTTAACAGAACATGTCACTGTACAATCCTCTTTCTGTTGTGTTTTTGTCTATGAAAATAAAAAAGCTTCACAGAATCTGAGACTTGACTTAAGAACTATTTCTACATTAGAAGAGATTAATCACTCCAGAATCTATCCATTAGCTTTCATTTTTACATGAAAGAATCAAATGTAAAGCCTTTCAGGATCAGAAAACGACTAACCTAGAAATTATTTTGTTACCACTTACCACTGGTTAGCCGCTGTTTCCCGGAACTTCTCATCATCACCATGAGGCAACTGATTCGGTTTATTACCTTTTACCCGGTTACTAAACAGTCTCTCCGATATTCTATCTTTAGCCGTTGTTTTCTTGCGCCTCGTCGACGAAAAGGTTTGTTTCTTGTTTTTTCTTTCAGCCAAAACTCTATCAAACTGTTCATCAAGAGCATCTGATCTAGAAGTTGTGGCCATAGCAGCATCACGCATCACTGAGAAATTATGTTCCTTGACCTTATCCTTAACAATCTTCGCTCTCTTCTTCATGACTTCTTTGTCTTTCTCCCGGATATTCCTCAGAGCCTGTTTCGCTATTTGCCTAGCTAACTGGTTAGGATCAGAACCCGAAGCTATTTCATCCATTGGCACGTCCTCGTTGGTCCCTGAAGTTTGGTTTTCATTCTTCTCAATTATGGGGTTTCCTGCATCATCCCGAGGTACAATGGGTCCGTGAAACGGGCAGGCTCGTAGATCTCTTCTCTGGCAAAGAGCACCTTTCTTTAGAGGAGCATGGCATGGATGTATCTCTGTTCTCTCTTCTCTATAAACACTTGCCTGAAGATTTAACTCTGCTATTTTATCTGCTGGAATCACAGCATCTTCATCCACTCTTCCCCAGTGGCTCTCGAGCTCTAAGCCTCGGTGGTTAGCTCGAACTTCCGAAGTTGAGTCCCAGTTACTCAGCTGTGATCCCCAATTCATCACTGGCGCTTCAGATATTAGCTTATCCCTAACAGAGTCCCCACTTCTTCCAACTTTTCTAGTGCTCGGTGCTTTATAAGACCTAGATGCTGATGTAATAGACCTATTTGCTACAGTTGATGATGATTGGAGAGCTGGAGCCACGCTCTGTACTGAATCAGCTCTAACCTCGCCATCATCCTCCTCCCAGAAATCTTCTTCTTTAGTTGTTGAAATTGTAAAACCGGCTTCTTCACATCTCTTCTCCGTCGCCAATATGCTATTCCTGATATCGATAAACTCTTTCAACATGGAATCTCTCGTCCTGTTATCACTTGCATCAACCTCCATGAGAAGAGAGATCCCTTTTTCAACGGAGACCCGATGCTTTGTCACTAGAAGCTTGCACTGTTCCCTCAACACATCGAACACCACTCTGTTTTCACTAGTTTCTTCAACCTTATCGGATTGCTTCAGTGAATCAAGACGGATTTGCTGCAGATAAGAACAACGGATCTCCTCGTACTCTTCCTCATCTAAGATATCAAGAGGAACACCATCGTCTCCTCTCCACTGAACAATTTCCAGACACTCCTTGATCTCCTTTATCGTTTCGTCAATCTCATCCTTTAAGACTCCAAAAGAATCCCTCAAGGAATCAAACTTTTTTCTCAGAATCTCTTTCGCCTTCATATCTCTCGCCTGTCTCTCTCGTTGAATCCGTGCAGCATTTGCCTGCATATCAGGGAACTTGATCTTGAGTGTGTTCTTAAGGTAATCAAAACCCAGCCTGAGCTCCTTGTAATGCAACCCAAATGACAAATTCCACTTCTCCAAGAACTCAATAGCCTTTTTACGCAAATTGTTGGCAATATCTAGAGGTGCAGGACGAGGCTGATCGCGTCTAAACCCAATACTTAAACTCAGCAGCTGCTCGAGATTCTCGATGATAAGGGCTCTAAAGAGCTTTGACCTCATGAAAAGCTCGTCGATTATGAGAAGCGTCAGATATCGAACCTGCCAACGAAAATTATCCTCATATTGATCAATCACCATTCCTTATTGAAACAAACAGAAATTGTATAAACAATGTGATACACAGTTCCTAATTTGCAGCTTTGATCAATCAACGAACACGAAGATAAAAAAAAAGAAAATTACGAAGACCTGAGAGTGCTTATGTTTCATGAGCTCCATTAGGGTTCGCGCACCGAGCCGGACCTCCGAATCAGAATACCGAAGAGTAGATTTGATCGCCTTGAGCAGCCTCGGGTCAACCTCTTCGGCGGTCGGTTTCGTCGCTGTTTCAATCAACCCTATAATTTTCCCTCCGCCGTCATCTCTCCCTTCCATCATCGCCGGCAATTGAGAAATCTCCTTCTAGTTTCCGAAAAGGGCAAAATCTCAAAAATAAATTTCCGATCGATCAATTTTTCACTAGTGTTGGTTTAATATCTATTTCTACTGGCTAGTCGGTTCGGTTTACTTGGTTCTCATTTTCTGTAGAATGACGAATTTGCCCCGCTTTACGATGATCCGTGCAGCAGATTTTTGATGGGTGTTTATGTAACTGTACGATAAAGATCGTTATATTCGTTAATATAGTTCTGAAAAACTCCCACCAAAAATCACTCCAACCTAGTCGAGAAGACGGAAAACAGAGAGAAAACCAGATTTGATGATGATGATGACGATGAAGATGACGACGCAATACACTTTCTGGATTCTCTTGATCTTCTCCATCTTAATTGCTTCTTGCTCCACGATTCTAGCTCTAGGAGGTAAAATTTGTTACGAAATACACAAGGCTCATTTCACTGCGTTTTCTTGTTCCTCATCTTTTCTCTCGCTTTCCTTCACTTTCTCGCTTGCTTTCCAGGTCCAGGAATCGGAACCAACTATGGCAAATACGGCTCCAACCTTGGCGGTAATCTATTGATATTATTGTGATTCCCGAGAAAATTTGATAGAAAATCTCTTCTCTTCCACTCTAATTGAGTTTCTTGTTCGTTCTTCTTCATCACTTTCTCGCTTCTTTTTCCAGTTCCAGAAATCGGAATCAACTATGGACGTTACGGCTCCAATCTTCCTCCACCCGAAGCCCTCCCATCGCTAGTCAGCTCTCTCTCCATCAAACATGTCAAAACCTTCGACATGGATCCACGAGTCACCAAATCCTTCGCCAACACCGGAATCTCTCTCTCCCTCTGCATCCCCAACGACAAGATCCCAATTCTAGCCTCAAATCTCTCCGAAGCCGAATCAATCATCAGGAATCTCATCTTGCCTTACCACAAGAACACCATCATCACTTCAATCTCCGTCGGGAACGAGGTCTCGCTACTGCCGCAATTCTCCGGCAAACTCGTCCCGGCTATGGTGAACGTTCACAGAGCAATCAAGAGATACCGATTGCACAAGAAGATCAAAGTCTCCACGACGCATTCCCTCGCGATTCTCTCCAGACGATTCCCTCCGTCGACTGCGGTTTTACACAAATCGATCGCCGAATCGGTTTTGAAACCACTCCTGAGGTTTCTCCAGCGAACGAATTCTCCTCTCATGGTGAATGTGTATCCATACCTCGCGTACAAGCAATCGTACCCTTCGATTCCACTGGATTTCGCTCTGTTTCAGCCGGAGAACAGCCCCAAACGCCGGAGATACACCGATCCGTACAGTGGAATCGCGTACACCAACCTGTTCGACATAATGCTGGATTCTGTTGACTCCGCAGTGAAATCCCTGGGATTACCGAAGATTCCGGTGGTTGTATCGGAGATCGGGTGGCCGACGAGTGGAGATCCCGGCGAGGCAGCTGCTAGTTTGGAGAATGCTAGGGTTTTTAACCAGCGGCTTGTTGAGCATCTTAGAAGAAGGTGGAATAAGGTTCCTGTGTATATCTTTGCTCTGTTCGACGAAGATCAGAAAACCGGAGCCGCCGTGGAGAAACACTGGGGATTGCTGTTTGGGAACGGCTCGAGGAAATATGATCTGAATATCTAGCCGCCGATTTGAAGTTTGAACGTCGCAAAATGGGAAGACGATGGCAAATTGGTCATTGTACTCATCGAATCGATACTTCTACAGGCTTTTGTTTTCGTTTTGGATTTCTTGTATTGTTACGGGCCTTGTTACAGCATATTAGCACACTGGCCTTTTCAAAATAACAAATACAAAAAAAAAAATAGAAAATTATTAATGAGTGGAGATAATTGACTAATTGAGTCATACACTCACACTGTATGTTCTTCATTTGTCCGATATGTCACGTGCAAGATGAAAGATTCGTGGACTTCGAGTCATTTTTCTGGTATCTAACAAGACATTTGTCCCGGAATAAATCGGAACTGCAAATTGTCATCATTTTTTATCTTCAAAGAGAGCTGTGTGGGTTAAACACTTAAACCAACCAAAAATTATAAAATTAACGATTTTTTTTTATGGATGACAGACAATTACTTATGAATATTTTGGTTACTCAGATACTTTATAACCAGCTGGCCATGTGTATTATTTTCTACCGCTTCAGCTAGGCCTGGGCGTTCGGATTTCGGTTCGGGTTCGGATCGCTAAATTTTAGACCCGTTCGGGTTTAGGAAAATTTCGGTTCGGTTTCGGTTCGGTTCCTGTCGGGTTCGGGTCGGTTCGGGGCTAAATTTTATGGACCCGTTCGGGTTTATACAAATTTTGGTTCTTATTGGGATCTCATTCGGTTCTGATTCGGGTCGGTTTTTATCGGTTTTTTTAACCGAATATCCAAAATCCTACAAAATAACCGATAAAATCTTGTTATAATCCATCTTCTACTAAATATTTTTGGACTTTTCGAATATTTTGTTATTTTGTTCTAAATATAACTATTATATTAGATTTATAATTGTAATTTTAGTTATTTTTTAGTATTATAAGCTATTATAAGTCTAAAAAATAACTAATATTTTGGATATATAATTATATTTTGGATATTTCGGGTACCCATTCGGTTCTCGGTTCGGTTCGGATTCGGGTTCGGTTTTTCGGGTATAAATTTTTGGACCCATCGGGTATTTGTCTTGGTTCCAGGTTCGGTTCGGGTCTTTCGGGTCGGGTAAAATGCCCAGGCCTAGCTTCAGCTTTATCTATAGAGTCTACTATGTATATGTTCATCTGATAATGACTTTTATTTTGGTATGAGATAATGACTTTTTATGCTGACTTACCAAAACTAAATATAAAAAAAAAATAGTAACGCTTTAGGACCGGAGTATAAAAATGACTGATCACATCTCCACTAGAGTAAGAGGAGATCTTTGCGGAGGAAACAGCGGGAAAGTAGTGGGTATGAAACTGGTGGCTCGTTCGGTGGTTGCATTATTCGGACTGTGTGGGTCCATGTGCCGCACTTTGTCCTGTATCGTTTTCGAGAATGATTTTTATTTTTATCTCGTTTCTGATTATTGATCTTAACCAGCTTACTTGCAGATGAGGAAATCATTTTGTTTCACGTGTCAAAGTAGACGCTGCTTTCTTAAAACACGTAAAACCAAAACTGTTTGATCTCCACCCTCTCTCACTCACATGGAGAGAAAAAAAACAAGAGCATAGGTCCACCTTGATTTGATTATAGAAGTGGCGTTTTCGATATGTTTACACAGGCATAACAAAATTATGGAGATGCACCGAACCGATACTAGTGGTAATGAAGAATAATAAGGAAGCGACAAAAATTAACTAGTAATATGAATAATTTTGTCTAGTGGTAATGCAAGCTGTGAAGAAGATTCATGGAATTTTGTTTAAAAACTAAGTCATGTATCAATAATCCAGGTGAGCTAGACTAGTGGTAGACATAATTAAGGTAAACTTCTAAATGGTAGTGCAGATTACTTTTATAAAAGCGTATACATATTTTTGGATTAGTTGTTTAGTGATGAGTGTCTCAATCTATGGCAGTGCTAGTGTGCTACACAGTTGGAGAATTGCAGAATGCTTTCTTTTCGTCAAAAGATCATTACTCTAAAGCTTGTTTTTGACGCTTGGTGCTTAGTAAAGAAAATCTGTAGTGTTACCCATTATTTCATTTTGCTTTTGGTAAACGTATAAGAGAAGTAGAGAACAACCTTTAGGGCATCTCCAACCCACACACCATATTTGGTGTTGCTCCTACACCAAATTTGGTGTTTTGGTGTTCTACTTTTTTTTTCAACTCCAACCACAAACACCAAATCTCACACTAAAAAGAATATTCTTTTATATTATATTATTAAATTTAAGATTCTTTTATTTTTCTAAAAAGTTTTAATGAATGCTTAATTATTCAAAACTAATTCATTATTAAATTAATACAAATTACAATTCAGAATTTAGAAATAATAAAAACAAATTACATCATATCATACTAATTTTCAGAATTAGTATATTCAGACCACAAATGTTCAATTAATGCATTTCGAAGTTCAATATGCGCTTCACGATCTTTGATTTTTTTGTGTCGAGCTAAAAATTCTTGAAATTGAACATCATCATCACCAGTCCTCTCAACATCCGCAATTGGAACTTCAGCTCGTTCTTCAATATGTGCATCATCAACACGTTCATCTTCTATGATCATATTATGCATTATAATACAAGTTGTCATAATATCATGTAACACTTCCTTATTCCAAAAGCGTGATGGCCCGGCAACAATTGCAAATCTTGACTGCAATACTCCAAATGCACGTTCCACATCCTTTCTACATCCTTCTTGCTTCTTTGCAAATAATTTCTTTTTTGGACCACGTGGTTGATGAATTGTTTGAACAAGAGTGGACCATTTTGGATATATACCATCAGTTAGATAATATCCCATATTATAGTTTTTCCCATTAATAACATAATTAGCAGGTGGAGCCGTTCCTTCAGCTAGATTAGCAAAAAGATGAGACGCTTCTAGCACATTAATATCATTGTTAGTTCCTGGTAGACCAAAGTATGCATGCCAAATCCAAAGATCATAATCAGCTACAGCTTCTAAAATAATTGTAGGAGATCCACTCCGACCAGCATATTGTCCTCCCCAAGCAGTTGGGCAGTTTTTCCATTTCCAATGCATACAATCTAAACTACCCAACATACCTGGAAATCCTCGGCTTTCACCAATGCGAAGTAGCCGTGCAACATCGTTAGCGTTAGGTGATCGAAGATAGCGGTTGGAAAACACCTCGACAATAGCACGGCAAAATTTCTTCAAACTTTCTATAGCCGTAGACTCCCCTATTTTGATATACTCATCAGTAGAATCCGCCGGTAAACCGTATGCTAACATTCGAAATGCAGCAGTGATTTTTTGCAAACCAGACAACCCAAGTTTACCGAGACCGTCTCTTTGCTGGACAAAGTGATTGTCATGTCTTTGTATAGCATCGAAAATACGGAGAAACAAGGGACGGCTCATTCGAAATCTTCTTCGAAACATTGTCTCGGAAAAAAGAGGGTTATCTGAAAAATAGTCATTAAAGAGATTGCGAGCAGCATTTTCCCGGTCACGATTGATAACTATATGACCAGGAATTGATCCGCGATGAGAACCCTCAGAATTAAATAGATTTTGAGTGATGAGAAAATTAGTATTTGCAGTGATTTGAGTTACTGCCTGCTTTTCGATATCATCGTAAAATTCATCATCAGATGAAGAAGAAGAAGAAGAAAAATTTGTATAAGATGAACTACCATAGTTGAAATTCATGATTTTGAGAAGAAAGTAAAGATGATATGCATTTTAGTCTCAAGACAAGGAACCCATTTTATAGTGTTAGAAATTATCACTTTCAATTATCTTTTTTATTCAATCAGAAAATACGATTAAATCTAAGTCGTTGAATTTGTTCAGCCAAGATCTAACCGTTGCATTGATTAGTCACCTCATAATTTTTTTTTGAAATCAGAACTATACGAATAAATCTAGGCCGTTAAAATTATTCGGCAAAGATCTAACCGTTGCATTGATTAGTCACTTCTAGCTTTTTATCAATCAAAAAAATAAGACTAAATCTAGGCCGTTGAAATTGTTCGGCCAAAATCTAACCGTTGCATTGATTAGTCACTTCACGCTTTTTTATCAATCAGAAAAATAAGACTAAATCTAAGCCGTTGAAATTCTTCGGCTAAGATCTAACCGTTGCATTCACTAGTCGCTTCATACTTTTTATCAATCAGAAAAATACGACTTAATCTAGGCCGTTGAAATTATTCGGCCAAAATCTAACCGTTGCATTGATTAGTCACTTCAAGCTTTTTTATCAATCAGAAAAATAAGACTAAATCTAAGCCGTTGAAATTCTTCGGCTAAGATCTAACCGTTGCATTCACTACTCACTTCATGCTTTGTTATCAATCAGAAAAATAAGACTAAATCTAGGCCGTTGAAATTGTTCGGCTAAGATCTAACCGTTGCATTCACTCGTCACTTCATGCTTTTTATCAATCAGAAAAATACGACTAAATCTAGACCGTTGAAGTTGTTCAGCGAAGATCTAACCGTTGATTTGTTTCTTCAGTTCTCTATATAAATGTATACTACTCTTTGAATGATCACACATCTTACAGTCACTTACTTACCACAAATATTTCTTTTGCAATGGCTTCACCTCGATCTGCTTCATATTCTATGGAAGAAGATATTCATTTATGTCATGTGTATCTTGATATTTCTCAAAATCCAATCATTGGGATAAATCAATCAGGAGATCAGTTTTGGAGGAGGGTTTTTGTTGAATATGATAAATCTGAGATTTTTCGTAATCAACCAAGACCACAAAGATCCTTAGAAACCCGAATGGCAAAAATTCTTTCTGCAGTCTCCAAGCTGAGGGGATGCGTTAACCAGATTGAAAATAAAAATCCAAGTGGTGCTTCCGACCAAGATATTGTAAGTATATATTTGAACTATTTCTAATTTTTGTCATTTTTCTTTGTTTTATTTGCTAACATGTTTATGTTTTTTCTTATAATATTAATCAGTTAAACCAAGCAAAGATGTTGTTAAGACAAGATGTCAAATACAAGACAGGATTCAAATTTGATCATGTATGGCCTATTCTCAAAGGTATTGAGAAATTTGCAAGCAACCACACTAGTAGAACCACTGCATTTCAAGAAGAACGCCGTAATGTCATGTCATCTCAATCATTCCAAGATGAGTCATCGCCATCGCATGGTATGAGTTCATTTGATCTAAATATGAGTAGTGAAGAAACCACTTTTAATTCCTCTCAGCGACCTATTGGTGTGAAGAAAGCAAAGAAACAACAACAATCTTCAGATCAATTTAAACAAATGATGGAGCAAAGTGATAAGCTTATCAAAGCTATTTCTAAAGGTACTGCCGAGAGAAACGAAATTCAAAGACAGAAGGTGCAGGTAGCAAAAATGAAAGAAGAAAATAGAATATTATTTACAGATTTAAATTCTATAAGTGATCCAGGGTGTCGTGCGTATATCGAAAATGAAAGAGAGAAAATTTTGAAAAGAAGAGCACCAACAGACCAATATGAAGAACACGGAGAAGGTTCTCACAGCCAATATCGAGCATCTCAAAATCAAGGAGATCAAACTCAAGGAAACCAATTTCAAGGAAACCACGTTGAAGGTGGAGATGAAAGAGCACCAAATGATCCACAAGATTTTACCCAATACTATCGTTATCTTGGTGGAGACGGAAATTATTTTCCCGGAAATTAGATTATGTTCTTAAAAAATAAATTGTTGCATTTAAGTATTTTTCTTATGTTTGTTTGTTTTTAATTTTGTAATCCTATGTTTTCCAATGTTTTTTGTTGAATTTCAATATGTATTTTTAGTTATAATTTATGTTTAACTTATATTTTGTGTGGAATACTAGTTATAATTATAATTTAAAATGCAAAATATAAAAATGTTTTATCATTTTTAAATAGCAACTTTTTTTAAACTTAAAATACACTTAGTTACTCAATAAACAAATACTTATTTTATTAATATAACACTTATTTTATTAAAAGATAAATGAAAAAAAAAAGAATATTTTTTGGTGTTTTGTGAACAGTGTCACACCAAATATGGTGTGACACTGTTCACAAAACACCAAAAAAAAAGATTTGGTGTGAAGTTTGCCGTGTGATTGGAGATGATTCTGCACCAAATATGCCGTTATGCCGTTCGATTGGAGTTGGTCTTAGAGTTTACTTCTCTTTGACTCCAACGAGCTTAGAGAAGTACACTTTTTAAATCAATCCTATATCGGGATCTTCATTAATAATGACTATTGAGTAATATGATGAAATTGATGCTGATAAATTTTTTCTCCCATAAAGAGTTTGGGAATAGATTAGTCAACTCAAACTCAAAATCTAACACGCGCGAGACATAAACCCGACCCGTGACCCGCCCAAATCATAAGAGACCCGGAAACCCTGTTGTTGTATGTTTCCAATTATGGATAAGCTCCCCATTGTTCCGGCGAACGCAAAACAGAACCGTCCTTCAGTGTTCACCGGGATCAAGTAATTACTCGCCGGAAGCGAAACATCTCCACCGCCGAAATGAAACACCACTGTCGGAACCTTCACCGTCGTCATCCCCGAGAGATCGAAACACGTGTCGAACAGAGAATACGACGGAGCACGTTTCAGTGTCTTCGCTCCCAAACGAAACGCGTCTCTTAGAGCCAAGTAAGCAGTTTGCGTCAGCCGAGTAACCGAAGTACCGGAGTCGATGATAACCCCACCGTTTCCGGCAGCGTCAAGTTTGAACTGCGACTCCGAAACACCGCGAAGGCGCGAACCGCCAACGCTGATTCCAAGAAGCTGCAAGTAGTAAAACGTGTCGAGTTTCGGGTTCGTTAGCAACGGCGTGAAAACGGCGGTTTTCGGAACGGCGTCGTTTCCGAAGACGATAGTTGACGGCGGTTTAGAAGCAGAACCAGAGGAAGTCCGGTCAACCAAACAGTAAGAGAATTTTCCGTTATAACGGTTTTTCGTCTGCGACGGAAACGATAATCCTCCACGGCCCAGGCCCAATAGCCCAGCCGCACCAACGAACAATCCTTCGTTATCGTGACCGCATCCTAACGCAACTTGATCCACACGCGCTCCGTGAAACGTCAGCGTTTCGGTGGAGAAATCTCCGACGGTGAACGATCCGTCACCGTACGATACTTGATAAAGGCAAGTCTTGCTTCGACGGCTGACACATTCCGACGAGTCTAATCTCCGGCAAAGGCGAGATCCACAAGGGACGGTGGCGAAAGATTTGGATTTAGTCGGGTCGAAAATCGGGTCGGACTGGTTGTAACAGACTTTGCAAGGAGAGCATTGGAGCCAAACGACGTCGCTTCCAGTGTCGAGCACCATGTAAACGCTGGTCGCCGGAGTTCCAACGCCTAACCGCATAAAATACTCTCCGCTTCCTTGCGAGAGACCGGAGATAACGGCACCGCTAAATCCACCGGCTGAGCGTGGAGTTTTCTTCGTGGCATTCCGTCCGGCGGAGACGGCTGCGAGGCTGATTATGGATTTGGCTCGGAGAGAATCTCTCTGGAGACGTAAGTTGAAAAGGTCCGCCGGAGATGCGTCGGAGGAGGAAGAGATAGCATCGACGTGTGCTAAATGAACAGAGAGTGAAGTTGTGGATTCGGATTCACTGGATAGGGATTCGGATTCGGGCCATGAGAGGATTGGGGAAGAAGGGAGAGTGTTGACAACGAGTGTTTGGTATTGGGAAGAAGAAGAGGCGGAGGAGAAAGAGAAGAAGAGAACGGTGACGGAGAAGATAAGGGTGATTAGGACTTTTGGCTCCATCGGAAAGTTTAAATGTTAGCTATTGGTCACAAGGATCTGTATAGAGTATAGTACTGTCCACTCCAAAGCATATAAAGGCACATGAACAAATGAAGCTCGTGTGTGAAACCATATACTTTACTTTAATTTTAATTATTGACCGACTTTCTTTTACTTTTTTCTTTTTCTATACAGAGTAAAATCATCATTACGAAATTATTGACTTTATTATGCTAACGACAAACCACTTAAATTAAGTTATTCATAAATTTGAGCTGTGAATAAAAATATTGTGTGAAAATGTTCAAAACGGTTCTATGGTCTAGTGGTCAGGACATTGGACTCTGAATCCAGTAACCCGAGTTCAAGTCTCGGTAGAACCTCTACTCTCCTTTTTTTTCGTTGTTACTGATTTGGTCTCTTATTGAGAATGAAGCCCATGTTTCTTTAAGCCCATCTTAAAACATCTATAGTTCATTAAAGTTCATAAGAATTAGTAAAATGTGGGAACTCGTTGGGTTCTCAAAGCCTGACACATATTTCATTGTGGCTCATGGATTGTAACTTGTAAGAATTTGGACTAAACATAACAAACAGTTTCATAATTTAGATTTTACAGTTAGTTGGTTGTCGGAATCATATAAAATATCGAAGATAATAAGTGAGTTTATACGACTTTTATTTATAGTTGATTTAGTTTCGAAGAATTTGGACAAACAGAACAATTAAGCGTGGAAGGAGAAGTAGGTGCCGCAGTATTGTTTTCGGTTTCAAAGTTAAAATTAAAATGTTGCAATGTTTCTAACACTCTTCAAAACTGAAAACAGAAGAACAACAAGGAATGGGATCATGAACATTAATGCGCCCATCTGCTAATCTACTCTAGTCTATGAACTAATTACCCATAATGGAGTCATCTCTTAATTTCCATTTTCAGTCGCTAACCTATAAAACTCATCCTGTCTTGGTCCCTACTCCCTCTCTCTCTCTCTCAATAATTGTCACTCTTTTTCACATTAACCCCTAGTGTTTGTGAAATATTCTGACATTACAATTTTCGAAATAAAAATCTTACTTGGGTTTCATGTATATCAGTATATGTGCTTATAGTTGAAATTTGCAGAAACAAAAATATTCCAGTTATAGCAAACAAACTACATGTGTTACATCTAATCATTTAATTTTGGGAGTAGTAATTATTGTATTATCCCACAAACATTGAGATTTTATACATTTGAGTGGAGATTTATCCAGAACCAGAAGGTTTTGCAGAGACAAATAATGGGGAGGAATAGAGATTGAGGCCCATCTTCAGAGTCAGAGAGAAAGATCATGTGATATATCTATCTTTATGGTCCCCTCTTCTCTTATATTATTATTTACCCTTTTCCACATCAATCTAACATTAAATTTCATCATTCATTCACCCCAAAAGGCCAAAACTACACAAACAAAACTTACAGTGTATGATTAATTCTTAAACTAAAAATGTATATGTGTTTGTCTTGTGGCTGTTCTTTACTTTCCATTTATAATTGATCAATCCAATCTCGAAGCTGTGATGTTCCTTTAACATTTGATTAGCTGAACCAAAATTTAAAACAATAAATATATTTGTTGAGAATGCTTGGAATCCTACCCAACCATAAATACTAAAAAAAAAGCAATAATTGATGAAAAAATAGAATCTCACCTAAGTTAGTGTCCTACATTGGTCAGAGGGAAAAATTTCGGTTTTATAAATACTGGATTTAAATGTGGTTGTTGATTTCCTTTGCATGGGATGGGACAAAAAAAGATTTACCCTCTAATCGGATATCATGGGTTATTGAGGATTAATCTTGAACAAGAAAAAAATGGACTGAATATTTGTTTTTTTTTTTTCAGGTAACAACTCATGAGAAATAAATTATAGTTTTTTATAAGTAACAGGCACTCGAATAAAAAGGGCACAAAAAAACGTTAACATTTTCTGACTCTCAGTTTCAATCTGTTTCCATATGTGTGCAAATTGCAATTTTATGTTGGTTACTCTTTTTTTCTTGTTTTCTTTTTTTCCTTTTTCAAAAGCGTCTAACTCACTTTGATGTATACAATTTTGGTAAAGGTCAATTGATCCATTACTTAATCAATCGTCACATCATGTCCTATGACTAAATACAAAAAATCATGATAAACTGAAGAAACAAAACTCCTTACAATTGGTCCAATAGGATAAGATAATTAACTAACCAAAAGTCTTAATTATTTAATTTTTGTTGCTAAAATATACACAAGAGCAGAGATTCAAAACATAAAACATGATTCCACAAAAATATGCAATTAACAGAATCCTGCAAATTCACAAAAAAATGTATATGTCATTCCGCAAATGATCAATCAGAGCCAATCTAAAACCATAGTATCATCCGACTAATAATAATTACTAATTTCAAAACAAATACTTTAGTATAAAGAAAAAAAGTACGGACTCTTTTAAATTCTTGATAATGGATCTCAAAAAGATTCTCCCAGATGGGAGCTTGACCTAACGGTTAAGTGGGAGTGTGAAGTAGGTCGAAAGTGACCCTTTTAATCTTTGTGTGTACGGACGAGATTTCTTCTTTAATTTACCAAAATACCCATCAATAATTGACAGTCTGCGTGACTCCACAGTCCACAGTACCTCAGGCTCAGGTTGGAAGAAGAAGCAGAGAAAGAGCCAAAGAGTGCGAACGAAATGATTACAGCATTTGAATTCTTTTATGTGTATTGCGAAAGTCCCACCTTTTTCATATTTGGAAAGTTTGTATGATTCAACTCTTAATCTTTATTATCTATATTTTTGGTCGTATATAACACTATCGGAACCTATATGAAATGACAGCAATATATACTAGTACCAATCAAATCAACATATCACAAATCCCGATCATAATCTTATGAGATCCAGAAGCAACAATGGATAACATGCACGTACGACGTTTCTATAAATGTCCGGAATTAATAGTATGCGTTCAAAATTTTAATTGATGCATACAAACCCTCAAAGTTATATAAACCTCAGCAAAATTCGATACTATTGTAAACTGAAATTTTCACTTTTTCTCAAGTGTACCGTTTTAATTTTCTTCATTCTAACATGATCATTTCAAAACCCACTAAGTTTTTTAGTCACTTTGAACAACATTCATCTTGCATATTAATTAATATTGTTGACTACAGAGAGAATCATTGTTTAATAGTACAAGTTAATGATCATTAGCGAGCTTATAGTTTTGAGACCCATTGCCCTTCAAGAGGATGGAAGAGTCATTTTTGTGTCCAACTTTTAGCATATCTAAACATGAATGATTTTTATTTTATTTTTAGAAACAGTCTACTTCGATACTGTATATGATATCAATAAGAAAACTTCATACTTGGAAATCATACTAGTAGAAATACAAACGTTTGTTTATTGTCTAATTAGCAAGGCCTATATGCTACGGTTATTAAACTAATTGACCCTAAAATGTTCTTAATGAGGCTCAACTCAAAAGCAAAATAAAGCAACGTATATATAATTGAGTTATTGGTTATTTAAAAACTCTACAAATCTCTGATATGTCGTAAAATTTTAATTGCTACAAACATAATGGAAGACAGGGAATAAATGTGGTGTACGATCAAATAGTGAAATTGTACAAAATAATTTACAATAACTATAGTTTGCATAAAGTTTTGAAAGTTAAATTATTATTTCAAGGTTGAAGATATATACGACTTTGGAATCAAATCTTGCTTTCTCGACTGGGTTTCAACTTTCAACTTAAGCCAACGATTCACTTTGATCTCAAAACACGTTAATTACATTATTAAACATGATTAATAACCATAACTTTGTTCTCATATCTAATTTTTGTATAGAAGATAGGACCATGATGGTATTTTTCCACAACTTTTCGTTCTCTTTTCGGCAATATAACAAATGAGTACCATTGATTAGTTCAATATGTGATTATATAAAAACAGGAATATTCGTTTATTCTTGTTTAAGTACGTGGCGACTATGACTAAACAAGTGATTAATTATATTGTCAAATAATCAATGGAATATAACAGTATTAAGAAGAACAAACAAATATAAAAAATGTTGTGTAATGGATTCCACTAAACCACTAAGCAATTTTTAAATAAAAGATAATTAAAAATGTGTCATTATTTATTCCCATCCATGGGTTCATATTCACTTTGAATGATCATAGTCCTAATCCTATTTATTTAATTTTGCTATTTGAGCCTTCTGTTAAATATTTACAACTTGAGAGAATATCCGTCGCAGCTGATTAAATTAGTCACTAACTTTAAAACAGACACTGATATTTTCACAAAAAAAAAATGCAACTAAAATGACGTTTAAATTGGCATCATCTTTAGGTTCATCACTTCATTGTGATAAGCAAGCATGAAATCCCATGCAGGATAAGAATAACTGTAATATTTTTAATAATTCCTTTGAATATTTTATTATTGGTAATTTCATCTTATTGCCTTTTCCTTTTTTTTTTTTCTGAACATCTTCTTGCCTTTTCCAAAACTATTATTTTGTACTCTTTAATCTCATATTTGGTGATAAAATTCGATTCTTTCAAATCTCCTCTCCGCTTTGCAAGGATTTGTCCGTACGATAGTTTTTTACTGTTTTGAAAAGTGTTTTTTAGGATAAATTTTATAAAATATAAAAAAACTCATACGATTCATGTTTATCAACTAGCTAGAGAATTTTAGACTATATTCTGATTAAGATAATATAAATTTTGTTGTAATGCGTTTTTTGCATATTCTAATCAACGATGCGTAAATAGCGTAATTGTGCTTCGTGATGCAAAAGACACAATTTCGTATGCTTTGTGTTTATTAATTAGCTAGAGAACTCTACACTATAATTTCGAGTGGTAACATAGAATGTGTATTTCATGGTGCTTAAACACAATTATACGGTTCTATTAAGCTATAAAAAGTTTTGAAACCCAATAGTGACAAGAGTCGTGTTGCAAGTTTGGATTATATATAGAGGATGTGGATTTTTAAATGAATAAATAAGATTGAAAACGTAATTGTTTTTTTGGATCTTCTTCAGTCTTCACTCTTCAGTATCGTTGAGGAGAGAATCAAAGAAAACGAGAAAACAAGAACGGGAGAGAGCAGATTTTCTTCCTCTGTAATTGAGAAAATTGGTAAGACAAGTCAGCATTTGACACGTGTTGGTCTTGAATACGACCTAACAGCGTGGCAATTTCTCTAACTCTGACGTGTCAAACTGGGGACCACTCTCTCCTCCGACATTTCGGCATGGCCCTTCCTATTACTTTTTTATCTCCTCTTCTCCACTCTCATTTCCTAAGCGCGTGCCATTCACTCTCTTTTCCTTTAGTTGTGTTTTTATCATTTTAACGTTTTTCCTGCTACTAAAAGCAATTAATGATGATTATTCATTAATACTGATATGTAAGCATGAATTTATTGGGTGATAATTTCGAGTTTTATCTGCTGTAAATAAAGCGCGTGAAGATAAATTAGCAAAAGAAACACGCGCTTGACTCGGCACGTGCTAACATAACTCACACACTTCCCAAGGGACTCTCGTCCCATAAAGAGTCATGGCTGAGGCTTGTGCGAGTGTGGGTGTTAGCCATAGCTGTGGGTCCCTGTAAAAAAAAAACACCAGTGGCAGTTTTATACTTTTATGTAATTAACTCCAATTAACAGTGTTAATTATCAGTAACGGAAAAATAAAATCTGATGTTACAGAAAAAAAAGTGAGCGGGAGAAAAAAATCTGGCCGGGGTATAATGCAGAAGCCGACACGTTTGCCTGCCACGATCCAGACAGAAGAAAAATAGACGATGTGTGTAACGGCACCGTCAAGTCATAACGGATACGGACGCAGTTTTAACTTTTGTGCTTCACGCGCTCTCATGATAGGGGTATTTTGGGGAAGTAGGTTAAACTGTGGAGATAATAGCTCATTTATTACAGCGTCGTCTTTATCGGACGGCTGAGATTGGCCCTCTCGGTTTTAAATGCACCGTACGTTCTGAAAAAAGTAGATTTAACCACGGTTGAAACTACTTAATCATGGTTAAAAATCGTTTTAAGAATTAAGATCGATAGGAATCCGTAAGTATATTTATGTAACGTCGTGTGACTCTTGGTTTGCCTTTTTACACAACTTGCGTATATTTTGTTTTGGGCACTCATTAGTTATCTTTTAGGTAATAAAATTCAGTTTCCTTTTAAGCGGTGACATGACAAATCAAAAAAATCAACAATTATAGAAAATGTCAATAAATGAAAATAAAGTATTGGAGATTCACAAACTGAAGTTACTGAGGAGAGGTGGAAATGACAGGTCTCCAGAATCTGAACTAATAAAGAGAAGTATATATTTATTTATATAAATACACACACGCATAAATATATATATATAGAGAGAGAGAGAGAAGGAGAGAGTGTGAATCTCTGCATGATACCGTGAGACTTCTTCAAAAAAGGAAGCAGCTTTGGTTTGCTGCAGATCGGGGTTAGGTATGGAGAAGTAAGCAAAAGCTTGGAGAGAAGAAAACGGCGAGAAGTTTGTGAGTGTTGAGGCAAAACCACACGGAATCTGAGAGGGGGCGAGAGAAGAGGAGAAGACAAAAAAAAAGGGATTGAGGAGAGAGAGAGAGAGGATCGGTTTCGTGGGTGAAGGAAAAAATCGAGATTTGTACAACAGTGCTTGAATTACGTCCTGTAATCAATACGGACATAACCGTTCCTTGTGTCTTGTTAAAAAGAAAAAAATAAAGCTTTGCTTTTTTTTCTCTTTTGGTTTCATTTTTTTCAATATATCTCCTTTGATGGGTCTTTTCTTTCTTCTCTCTCGTGTTTCTTTCATGGGGTTAAGAGTAGTGTTTTAGCTCGTGAAGGGTTTATTTATTGATTTTCTTTCATCTTCTTCTTCCTCTTCTTCTTATTCTCCTTCCTGTTTCCATCTGGGGTTACTCAATGGCGAATGTAGATGGGGATGATTTCAGAAGCTCTTCGACAAGTAAGTAAAAAGGCAGAGACTTTGAGAGAAAGAGAATCAAAGTTTCGATTTTTTTTTGGTCTCTACCAGTTACTGACTCTGTTTAGTTTGCTCTGTAGAATCAAAAATCAGCTTCGTAAAAGCTTCAATTTTTTTTTCTTCCTTTTCTCGAGAAACGAGCTTGAAAAAGAAAAATCCCCACTTGTTGTTATCTAGAGCTAGAAAAGTTTGCATTTTTATTGTTTTGCCGCGGAAATGTGACTTTTTTTTGTTTGGTTTGTTTGATCTTCAGGGTCTTATCAGGATCAACTGTACACAGAGCTATGGAAAGCTTGTGCAGGTCCATTAGTGGAGCTTCCTCTTGCTGATGAGAGAGTTTTCTACTTCCCTCAGGGTCACATGGAACAAGTAAATACCCCAAATTTCATCTCTTTACTTTCTGTTTTCTTTCTCCCATTTCCTCTTTCTGAATTTCTGGGTTTTGCAGCTTGTGGCGTCAACGAATCAAGGAATCAACTCAGACGAAATACCTGTTTTCAATCTTCCTCCGAAGATACTCTGCCGAGTTCTGAGTGTCATGTTAAAGGTAAAATTCGACCATAATTTCTTTGATTTTCCACTGAATCTGTTGAAAAAATGTTAAATAAGTTTTGATGTGAAGGCGGAGCATGAAACAGACGAAGTTTACGCTCAGATCACATTACAACCAGAGGAAGATGTAAGTTCTCTAAAGCTTGAGCATATAAAAAAGATAACTTTTTTTTCTTCTTCTAGGCATTGTGATTTGATGGAAGAGATTTTGAATTTTTGTTTTGCAGCAAAATGAACCGACAAGTCTTGATCCACCTATCGTTGAACCAACAAAAGAAACGTTTCATTCGTTTGTTAAGATTCTAACGGCTTCAGATACAAGCACTCATGGTGGATTCTCTGTTCTGCGTAAACACGCCACTGAATGTTTGCCTACCTTGGTAATTATATATCCTTTAGAACATATCTTCTCCCTCAGTTGAAGAAGCTTTAAGCTTGAATTCTCACTCCAATTTGACTCCTTTTCAGGACATGACACAAACTACTCCTACTCAAGAGCTTGTTACTAGAGATCTTCATGGGTTTGAATGGAGGTTTAAGCATATATTCAGAGGTATGTTTTCACACTAATAACTCTTGGGAGTATATATTATTTGGAACTGTGATTTTAGGCTAATGGAGGCATGGGATGTGTGTTTGTGCAGGACAACCTAGGAGGCATTTGCTCACGACAGGTTGGAGTACATTTGTATCCTCCAAAAGACTTGTAGCCGGAGATGCTTTTGTGTTCTTGCGGTACTTACTTCTTCTTCTATAACTTTAGTGATCTTTGTGTCTTTTAGTTTTATGAAAAATTCATTCATGAAAATTGTACCTTTTGTGTCGTTTAGGGGTGAGAGTGGGGATTTACGAGTTGGAGTGAGGCGATTAGCTAGGCATCAAAGCACGATGCCGACTTCGGTTATATCGAGTCAGAGCATGCATTTAGGAGTTCTTGCCACAGCTTCTCATGCTGTGCTTACTAAAACACTCTTTGTTGTCTTCTACAAGCCTAGGTATGTATGAATACAAGATTTTGCAATATTCACATTGATTTTCATAACCTTTTAGGACTTGAGACTTAAAGAAAGTTTTTTGTTTGTCTTCAGGATAAGCCAATTCATAGTAGGAGTGAACAAGTACATGGAAGCTATGAAGCAAGGGTTTTCTCTCGGTACACGATTCAGAATGAGATTTGAAGGAGAAGAATCTCCTGAGAGAATGTAAGTTTCATAATTCATTATCCTCTGATCATTCATTAATGCAGTGTTTCTTGTTTCTGAAAATCGTTGAGTTTCTTCAGATTTACGGGTACGATTGTGGGAAGCGGAGATCTATCTCCACAATGGCCAGCTTCCAAATGGAGATCATTGCAGGTTACCATTTATTCAATCTTCTTTCATTCCTACTTTTCATTGTGATCTTTACCATTTCCCTGATGCTATTTGTTCTTCTTTTAAGGTTCAATGGGACGAGCCAACAACAGTTGAGCGACCAGATAAAGTTTCACCATGGGAGGTTGAGCCTTTCCTGTCAACTTCCAAAACTCAGACACCTGCTCAACAACCACAACCCAAGTGCAAGCGGTCAAGACCTGTCGAGCCATCGGTTATAACTCCAGCTCCATCTACTTTCTTGTACGGCTTCCCTCAGAGCCAAGAGCCCTCCAATGCATCCCCTAAACTGTTTCAAGATCCATCAGCTGAGAGAAACTCATCTGTCTTCTCCACAAACCACAGCTTCAAAGCTGACACTCCTCCTCCTCCACCTCCTCCTCCATCCTATCGGTTGTTTGGATTTGATCTCACAAGCACTGCTCCTGTTCCTCCAGAAAAGCAAACAATCGATACTTCAGGAGCTGCCAAGTTACAAGAACCCATCACTCCAAGCTCGTTCAGTGAGCAGAAGAAGCAACAGACACCAAGAACTCGAACCAAAGTAAGCACCTTTTTCCACTTTAACACTCATCGTATATAACAACAGAATGTTTTGAAATCTGATTTTCTTGGTTTTTGGATTGAAAAAGGTGCAAATGCAGGGGATAGCGGTTGGTCGTGCGGTTGATTTGACGCTGTTGAAATCATACGACGAGCTGATCAACGAGCTTGAGAAGATGTTTGAGATCCAAGGACAGCTTCTTTCTCGAGACAAATGGATCGTTGTCTTCACTGATGATGAAGGAGATATGATGCTTGCTGGAGATGATCCATGGAAGTAAGTGAAACTAAACCATTCCCTGTTTTAGCTCAAATCAATTAAGCGTAAGCTAAACCGGAACTGGTTTGATCTGTCTACTTAACAATGCATTGTTTGACACCAACTCTTTGTTAATTGGAAATGTGCAGTGAGTTTTGCAAGATGGCGAAGAAGATATTTATATATTCGAGCGAGGAGGTTAAGAAGATGAGGATTTCTTCGTCGTTTGAGAATGAAGAAAGTGTTATGGATTGATGATACGCATCGTAGTAGTTTAATTTGTGTGAGAGTTTTATTAGTAGCGATAAAATTATTAAAGTTAAGGTTATTACTTGTTCGGCGACGTCGTTTTAGTGGTTTGGTCGTGAGGTTCCTATAGAGATTTTTCCAATCTGTGTATATAAAAAAAGACTTTCGACTTGGGCCTCTTTGCTTTATTTTTGTTCGTGTCAATTTTTAAGTTGGCGATTTAATATATCGGTTCGGTCGATAGGTCGGTTCACATGTAAATCTAATCAGTGATTATAGAAAAATATAGACACGCAAATAAATTAATCTCAAGTAAACTATTTTTTCTTACAATTAATCCTTTTTTGTTGCTAAACAGAGACATACAGTATATTTTTCTTGTACAAATATCTCTCAACTAAAAATATCAATAGATGACAAAAATGAAAACAAAATAGTTGTACTGGTACTGAGTGGTACGTGAATTTATTCTGACTAATTTTCCTCAACAGAAGAGTATGGAGGTTTGACTCTTATATAGTTTTAGGAATGGTTGTACCAATATATATATCAAGCGTTGGATCATCAATATATAACATTTGCATATATTTAATACATTGTCGTCTTTCTCTAAGCAGCAACGAGAGAGATATGGCCTCTGAAGTAGACGAAGACGATCATGATACCACATCGAAACCTCAAGTTGGTTTTTGAAAGCGATACGTTTTATAAAATTGCCACCAACGATACGTCGCCGTTTTTATTGGTATGGGCCTTTATAGGCCTAACATAATGGGCCAATAACAGACTGGTTTAGTTTCGAATTACTTTATCTTATGATCGAGCTGGATTCGAATGCGTATAGTGCTCAATAGATATATATGTATATCATATGGAAAATAGCATGTTGCGATAAAGTGGTGTGGGGGCCATTACAGAATGGACAAATAATGCATGATTAGTGGCTAGGATGTGATTCTTTCAGATGCGATCATCATTACATCCAAGCGGTCCATTTAATTATTGTTTTGTATAAAAAGTTTCATAAAATTCGGTGGCTACACTTAAAAGAAAACTCTTTTATTCACATAATATACATCTCAATTTTCACTTTATTAAAACTTTAAAGTTGGTTATATGTTTCGTAAGCGTACTAAAAATTGATGGGCCGAAGATTAGAATGGGCCGGAGAATGTAACAGCAAATGCTTCTAGCTGAAGTAGCTGAGCAGTTTTGTAGAACACGTGGACGTGGATTAGTCGTTGGAGGCTGGAGAAAAACGGCAGGCAAGGTCAAGCTAGGAGCACAAAACGACACGAGAGATTGAGAAAGAGTTTGGGTAGGAAAGACAGGTGTCAACATCAGGAAAGAGAAAAGGATGTAATCAGGAAAACAGTCCTCAGATTTGAAAAAAAGCTAAATATTTCAATCACGCCCCTAAATTAGGTCCCACCACTTCCTTTTTGTCGTTTCCTGTCGGTCCTTCTAAATTCTTCTCCAGCCCCTTATCTTCCGAATATATGCATATACAACCAAATTTATTTTCTATTGAGAAAATAGCCAATTTTTTTGCTATTTTTTTCTACAGTTACATGTAGATTTGCTGTGTTGTATATCATTATGAAAGTTAATTATAAACGACTTGTGTTGCCCAAGTAATGGTGTGCTCTGAATAAGTCCGAAACGATTATTCATTACTTGACTACAAAAATGTATGATTTAATTCATTCGAGCTAGTAAAACGAAGTCGCACGTTGGATAATTACGTTTTAAGAACACGTGATTTAATATTTTTAGAATAATGATTCATAAACGCGAAAGTTATATACAGTATAACATTATAACTCGTGCAGTATCGTTTGTTTGAAAAGTTCATTTGGTTTCTTATAATTGGCCTCGATTTTCAGTTAAATGCTTTTACAAACTTTTAGTTTAATTATCTGATTAACGCGACATTTGTTAAAGCTTTAGCTGCTTTACCGATTTAAGAATAAAACCATATTAACTTTATATAGCCATGTGTTGTGTAATATATAATGGTCCTTTTACGAAAAGCAGATCACAATTGAAATAAAGGGTCAAATTTTGGTGTTCCCTTTCTTCGTCGAAATAACATACTTTTAAAATGAAAGAAAAAGTATTATTACGACCGAAGAATAATCCATATTCCATACATACAGTCAACATATATATAGTACTTAATATAAAAGCTAGAAGCAAAACACTATGTGTTATATCGATCATGTTAAGTCACATCTTTAGTATAAACTAATCATGTATTTTGAAGTTTGATCACCACCGAATTTCGTAACCTAATCTACACATAACAATAATATATACAGAGTAACTGTAGTACCTATACGTAGTCATAGAATGGTATAAGGATTTTGAAATTGACAAAGGTAATTGACGGATGGTAAGCCAACAAATATTATAAAATGAGAAATATGGGTGGCGGGAATAGTATACAACTCATAATTCCACTCAAACTTTGTATTATTATGATATGAAATAAGAGTAATCAACATGTGTAATAAAGATAATATAGCTCATTCTTTTCCAATATAGTCGCAATATATGAAATTATGACAAGCAATTCAAATCGAAATTCGCTGTTTTTTTTTGTTAATAGTAAAAAGTTTAAACCACTAGACGTATAGTATACGTATGTAGTAGAGCACTGTTACTTACTTAAAGTTGTACTCCATACGAATTACATAGTCACTAATTTTATTGAGCCAACCAATTGAAAAAATTTAGCCAATTTTTTTTTTGTTTTATGAAAATATATAAAAGAGGGACCAGAAAAGAACTAGAGAGGGAGGCCATGAGACATTATTATCACTAGTCAAAAACAACAAACCCTCCTTTTGCTTTTTGATATAAATTTTTATATTTTATTTTTGCAGGTTTCTTCTCTTCTTCTTCTTCTTCTTCTTTTTCTTCTTCCTCTTTGCTGCTTTCTTTCATCATCCATAAAGTGAAAGCTAACGCATAGAGCCATACCGTCCCAAAAAAAGCAAAAGTCCAAAAGAAACTATCTCCAAAACATTCTCTCTTTGCTCTTTACCCTCTCTCTCTCTCTGCCTTTCTCTTTGTCAAAGTTCATGGATGCTACGAAGTGGACGCAGGTACGTCAAAAAGATCTCTCTTTGGTATATCTGTTTGTTTCTTCTTCTCTAACTCTCTTTCCCTCTCTCCATCTCTCTACTCACATACATATATACACATGGATGCTATATACATGTGTATGTATGTATGTAAGTAAGCATGAAACAATTTGTTTTTTCATGATACTCTTCTAGTATTGTATGTATAATCTTATTAGAGATATGTCTATATGTATGGTTTTTTTATTTGAACATGTTTTTATATATGGATATTTGCATGGGAGTTATCCGTTTTGAAACTTTCGAAATTCTCGAATGGAGTTAAAGAACTTTTGTTCTCTATAAGTTCACCTTTTTATGTGATTAGTTATAGATTTTGATAACTAATGGATAAAAAGGTATGATTTGTTATTTACCTTTTGTTCTTGGTGCTCAGGTCTTACCAGTTTTTTTTTTTTGGTACTCCTTTCTCGAATTATTTTTCATATAAACCACCGACAGTGTATTTTATTAATCAGTTGAGCTTAATTATCCCTTTAAATATAATTCATCTTTTCAAACCCTAATCTTGGCGAAATTCAAGACTCGGTTTTGGTTGTTATTGTTCTCTAGTTTGACATGGTCAGTGATTAGTTAAAGTCTATGTTCATTTCATATAGGGTTTTCAAGAAATGATAAACGTAAAACCAATGGAGCAAATGATTTCAAATACCAACAACAACACCTCGCAACAACAACAACAGCAAACATTCATCGCCACCACCACAAGGCCAAACGCCACCGCATCCAACGGTGGCTCAGGCGGAAATAACAACAACACGGCTACTACGATGGAAAGTAGAAAGGCGAGGCCACAAGAGAAAGTAAACTGCCCAAGATGTAACTCAACAAACACGAAGTTTTGTTACTACAACAACTACAGTCTCACGCAACCAAGATACTTCTGCAAAGGTTGTCGAAGGTATTGGACCGAAGGTGGCTCTCTTCGTAACGTCCCTGTCGGTGGCAGCTCAAGAAAGAACAAGAGATCCTCAACACCTCTAGCTTCACCTTCCAATTCCAAGCTTCCAGATCTAAACCCACCGATTCTTTTCTCAAGCCAAATCCCTAATAAGTCGTCAAAAGATCTCAACTTGTTGTCTTTCCCGGTCATGCAAGATCATCATCATCATGGTATGTCTCAATTTCTTCATATGCCCAAGATCGAGAACAACAATACTTCATCCTCAAACTATGCTTCGTCATCTCCTGTCTCAGCTCTCGAGCTTCTAAGATCCAATGGAGTCCCTTCAAGAGGCATGAATACGTTCTTGCCTGGTCAAATGATGGATTCAAACTCTGTCCTTTACTCATCTTTAGGGTTTCCAACAATGGCTGATTACAAGCAGAGTAACAACAACCTTTCATTCTCCATTGATCATCATCAAGGGATTGGACATAACACCATCAACAACCAAAGAGCTGAAGATAATAATCATGATGACATGAATGGAGCAAGTAGGGTTTTGTTCCCTTTTTCGGACATGAAAGAGCTCTCGGGCACAGCCCAAGAGAAGAGCCATGGTAATAATACATATTGGAGTGGCATGTTCAGTAATACAGGAGGATCTTCGTGGTGAAAAGGTTTAAAAGAGATCATGAACTTGCATTTCTTCTCTTAATTTTATTATATTTTTACTTTGATGATCTTTTGTTTTTTATCACATGGGGTACTTTAGTTAAAGTTGTCAGAACTTAGTTTACAGATTGTCTTTTTATTCCTTCTTTTCGGGTTGTTCTTTTTCTATATATTTCATAATTGGGTTTTATGGTAATTTATATTTTTTTAGTTTCAAAAGGGTCTTCGTGGGGAGTGTGTGATATGAAAGTAGAAGAATAAGTGAATACGAGGGCTTTTGTGTGTAATCAGTGAGATCTGTATTCATCATTTCTTCTATTTGTAGAAGTATTATTCATTTGTGTAATTTATATCTATATTTCTAATCATAGTCCGATCTATATTGAAATATAACAAAACAAACTACTGAGGTTGTTTTCATTGGTAGCAAGCAGCAACGATTTGTAACCAACTTTGGCCATAGACACAATCCATGAAGTTATACCATTTGCATCCCAAAACTTAAGTTTCAGTTATGCATAATGTAGTATTTCTAGTTCATGTAATGGGTAATAAAATTAAATAGCCTGATTGTGTATCTCATTTGGTTCGAGGCCAAGCTCCACCTCATGAGTAAGAGAGGGAGAGACAGAGAGAGAGGAAATATAAAATAAAAAAGGATGATCGGAATCATTATCCACGAAGAGTCATGATTATCAAATCCCAAAGCATCGCATTTTGGGGACACTAATATACTTATAGAGTTCCTCATCTTTTTGACTTTTGTGCCTGTGCGTGAACTTAGCAATGTTTTATCCTTTTTAACGTAAAATCATTACTATGCATGTCCCGTTGTATGTGAGTATGATTTGAAAGTTTTCACACGAATTAAAAGTTACAAACAACAGTCTTCTAGAGAGAAAAAAGAAAGAAAACATATCCTGAAAGGACAACTATTTTGAGTAATTTTCAAATAAGAAGTTCAAGCATGTAATTAACACACTAACAAAAATAAAAGTGTTTAGGCCCTAAGTTAACCTGCTCCAACTAAAAGCCGTTTGTAACATTAATTACGTTAAGATATCTGTGAATTTGGTGACAATATTTAATCATCATCATTAGTAGTAATTAATTAATTATCATAAAGCAACACCCACTAAGATTCGGAGACGACGGCATGGTTTCCTTGAATTCTCGTTACTACCAGATTTACCGCAATGTCACATTCCACTCGACATTTTTTTTTTAATAAACATGATAATAATAATAATAGTTAAACCGTACCCTTCACGGTTCATCCACCTAATCCGCTAATTAATCTTCGTCTAGCTGACTAGCTGGAATATATTATTTTCAGCTCTGCAAATTTAGAGAAGTTAGATACTTTCGTCAACTTGCTACATGAGAAAGAATGTTTTTAATTTATACTAATACATATCGAAACCATTAAAAACAGATCATGACATTGATGTATAGATGTTTAACAATTTCAAATATTATACTGCGTACACTTTTGTCAGAATAGTAGTATTTGTTATATGTAAAAGGATAAATGTGAGTATGAACACATGATGATTAGTATTTAGTAGCTGGCTTGAAATGCGGAAGTAGATGCCCACTTTATAGTGCCCGCCAACCAAACATGATTTTTCATTGGGGTTGTGTTAATTTGATTATTTAATTACTGACTATATTTGAATTATACTGTTAATCACATTTAAATATATAAAATGAAATCAAACGCGATATTCTCGTAGTCTATAAGAAATCTTAGATTTATCTGCGCATGGTCGCTTTATTCAAAACAATTAAGAAAACATAACGCAACGGATCCCATCGAGTCAACTATATTTTTAAAAATCTAGAAAGCTGTTGTTATCTTCAGGCCAAAGAAATCGAAGGAATAAAAGGACCTGTCTCCTTAAATTATAAAATTAGTCGATATCAATATACTCGTAGAAGAAACACCACCGATTCTCGATCGTTTACTATTTCTAGTTGTACGTTTTTCTTCCCTCTGCATAAAATTATGTTGTTTATTTTCAGATTATTTGCATCGGTGGAAACGACGTCGTGTGATGACTAAAGGATTTCGATGCTTATTGGGCCTTATTCGGCCCGTTTATCCTCACCTGATGAGTAGCGTGACCCTAAAAGTAGATAATTTTGTTCAAACAAATTGCAGCATCAAATAACTATCCATTTAAACTTGACAACTTATTAATACTATGATCATTAGCTCACCTGAGATGTGATGACATATAGTATACTTTTGTAAATGTTTTAGCAAAAACCTCAACAAAACATTATAAAATAAGTATAATCATTACGTATACGTAATAACCAGTCTAATCAACCAATTATATCCAGGTTCCTTTAAAAAAATTGTGAAGAGAAATGGGGAATTCAACAACTATAGTTTTCTACAAAATCTACATTTCAAAAATAAAATCTGTATATCTTTCAAAGTTCAAACCAAAGACCAAATCATAAAACATATGTACATCTTCAACTACTTTGTTCAGACCCTCGCAACCAATCACAGAATCCCACCTGTCAGTTGACTTTCCAAAATTTAAATCACGAACCGTTCCTTAGCTCCCGAGCATAATCGAACGACTGAGATTTTCTGTTACTTTTTAGCCTTAACAGTCCGTACAGCTTCTTGAAATCTTTCACCGCCGGCGAGCTTCCTCCACCGCATAGAGGTCCACTCATGTCTCCGTCAAAATCTTCCGATGGGAATCTTTCGTGAAACACCCGCCGTCCGATCGCCAGAGTTCCTCTCCGATCTCCGTCGGTTTGCAAAGCTTTGATTACGGATTTGAGTGCTCTGCTCGGCGAGTTTCTGTTAGCGATCATCAATTCTCCGATCTCGGCGGGGCTTAGCGACGAACCGTTCTGGAAGATACCTTCTACTTCAGGGAATAGCTTATGCTCTCTCAAATCCAAATAGCTGTTCGCTAACGCCTTAAACGCCGTGAAATCACATAACGGAAAATGAATGTGAACGTCGACCCGACCCGGACGGAGCACCGCCGGGTCAATCTGTTCCTTGGAAGTCATCGTGAACACCATGATCCGTTCATCGGCGGCGCACGAACTGAGAATCCCGTCTGTGAAATTCAAAATACCTGAAACGCTTAGAGCCGTCGATTTCGTGGAGAGAAACCGATCTAGATCCTCAATCACGATCAAGGATCGGCTCGTGGTTTGTAACAGAAGCATTTTGAGATCGGAATCGTCTCTTACTTTCGATAGATCTATGTCGTAGACATCGTAATTAAGGAAATTAGCCATCGCCGCGACGAAGCTTGATTTCCCGGTGCCGGAAGGTCCGTAGAGGAGATAACTCCGTTTCCAAACTCGTCCGAGTCGATTGTAAAACTGTTTCCCGTTGAGAAACGATTCCAGATCCGATTTCACTTTCTCCTTCAGATCCGTTTCCATGGCGATGCTGTCGAATGTGCAAGGGTGAGTAAACGGAATCGATCTCCATCTCCCGTTCTTCTTCGTCTTTCTCGTTTCGTTATCGATTGATCCGACGTTGACGAATAGCTTCAGCTCCGTGTGTCGTCTCTGTTCGAGCTCTTCCGAGACAGTGTGTATATGGTGGAGATACGGAGCAAGGATTCTCCGTTTATCAGCCTTGCGAATCTTCAGAACGAAACTCCGGGAACCGTCGTCGTCGTCTTCTACGTTGATCCAACAGACTCTAGCGCCGAGAAACTCGTCGGTGATCACCTGGTTTTGATCAAGACGGAGGATGATCTCGTTTGGTTTTTTTCCGGCGAAGAGATTAGTGAAATCGGAGTTTTCGATTGAGCTGAGGGGATTCAAAAACGCGTAAACTCTACGGTATAATTGATTCTCCTGCATGTTGTCGTTGAACGCGGGAATTTTGTAGAACTGGTAAACCTGAAAACAGTCGGCGATTTTCCTCCGCCATCTCTTAACCAGGTAAATCAATCCGGTTTTGAACAAAACAATCCTTGCCAAGAACAATACCGTCCCTGAAACCAGTAACCAGAGTATCGTATCCCGGAGAACTCCCATGGCCAAAATCGATTACAGGTTTAGAGAGAGATTAGAGACTCGTAGAGTGGAAAGAATCAAGAGTTATAAAGTGTTGATAGAAAAAAATAAAAAAGAGGCATGATAGTTACTGTCGGTAGATATTTTACAAAATATGAAACGGCCAAGTCAATATGTATTTGTTCGGAACTGAATAAAATGGTAAAAAATCAAAGTGGGTAAAAATTTATAGAAATAGGCATACTAATTTGATACGGTAGCTGGATTATTCTTGTATGCGTTAAATAAACTTCTGCAACTACAACGATCGTGACAAGCTCTAAAAGTCAACTCGAGTATTTGGAATATATAAAATACAAATACGACCAACTACAATGTTAAGAGCACTTGCGTGTATCTAATCAAAATACATTCATATATAAGCTAAAGTTGGCTCTTATTTATTTTTGTAAAATTTCATAAATTGATCTACCGAAGGAGAAATGTTTGGGTTTGTCACTATCACATGACTGAGGAATGCTTAATTATTGTTTTTTTTTTTTGTCTCAAAAATTTAGTAATGAAGGCAGAAACTAATCTTTGATTAGAATCAAAAATCCACATTATGAATAGTTTATTTAGAACTCTCCTAATTGCAATTGTAATTCGAAGGAAGACCCTTTCAATTACTTCAAAGGTTTAGTTTGATAAATTAACCAAAAAAGTTAGTGACTGGAATATCAGTTACAGATTTCTCTATATTTAAAGTGGTTCTAACATCATGAAATATCAAAGTTTGTGAAAGAGTAGCAAAATATTCGTTGTCATCATCCACTAAAATGTGTTATTCTGTCGACTTCGTAACTAGGATATATGCCTATTGCTAACTTGGATATAAGCCAATTGGTAAGAGTCAAAATCAACTTATACTTGTCTGATCAATGAATTTGTTTCTCAAGAAAACTTAACAGAGACTTTTCGGTTTCACGATGAAGATGCTGCAGAGAGGATTTTCTCACGATGATCAATTGTGATTCAGTTTTTAATTGCAGTCTTTACTCAATTCTGGTCATAGATCGAGTTGAATATCAATGCCTTTCTTGTCAAGGAACATAGTTTCCTAGAATAGTAAAGTAGTCCCCGTAGTGTATAAAGTTTTGAAATTAGACCCCAGTTTGTTATAAGTATCCTAGAATAGCAAAGTAGTCCCGCAGTGTATAAAGTTTTGAAATTAGACCCCGGTTTCTTGTAATTTAACATTTAGTCCTTCCTCATGGATTCGTTTGGCACATGATATGTTAAAAAAATCGCCGATTTCAGTCAGAAATCGGTCCGAAAATCGCTCATCGGTGGCACGCCGAACATATTAATGAAAATCGGAGCTTATTTGCATTGAACCATAGGTTGACCAAAGTCAACGTTCTTTAGCAAAAAGTGGCGTGCAATTACTTTAATGGGCTGGGCTTAATTGCCAATTTTCCTTTAAATTAGGTCCAATAAGAGTTGCTGCAACGTCATGTAGCTTTAATTTTTGAGAAAATTGTATAATTTTTTTTATAATAGATGTGAATTAGTGAAATTGCAATATATATTTGTTTGAAATGTGATTATGTTGATTCTATATGTGTTATTGTGTTAAATATATGAAAATATTAAAAAATATATAAAATATAGTCAAAATTTCATCCTCATTTAATTCCCGCTTAATCCTTATTTTAAAAAAAAATCCCAAATCCCGACCCGACTGTCCAATTAACGATTACCGATATTTTGAACATAGGGCACATCTATCCTTTTCCTATATATCAGAAAACTCAAATCACTTCCAAGATAAACTTTTTAAAACTTCAAAAGCGACACATTGTTTTTACTTAACAAATGTGTTTTTTCTTTTGTCGTATTTTCATATATTTGTTCCTCAAACGAGTGAAATACACACGTACGGCTCGTTTTCTATATGCTAAATTAGGAGATTTTCGTCGGCAAAGAAGAGAAAGAAAAAAAAGATAAAAAAAATTATTATTTATGTAGTGTCTACTTTTATGACACGTCTGCAGCTTCCACGGAGTTCTCTTATCTGTTAGGTTCGTTTTTTCTACGGTTAAGGCTTAAGCGTCTCTTGATTCTTCACTCTTTTTTTTTTTTGTCACAAATCAGCGAGAGAGAGAGAGAGAGTATGGCGACCACACTTCATTGTCTCTCCACACTCCATCTTCTTCCTCGCACCCATCACCCTAAAACCCTAAACTCTCTCAAACCAATCTCCAAATCACAACCATGCAAAATCCCAGAAATACCCTCCAATCCCAACCCCCTCCAGCTCCTTAAATCCTCCTCTCTCCCTCTCGCTCTCGTCGCATTGCCTTTCTTCCTCGATCCACAGGTACTTAAACGTCTCACATTCTGTCTAACAATCCGTAGGATAATTCAATTGGGATCGAATGATGACAACTTGTCAGAATCTATTTCTTGATCAAGAAATTTGTTTGAATTGAAAGGATGCAGCAGCAGCTGGAGGTGAATTTGGGATCTTGGAAGGAAGATCGTTCGCGTTGATACACCCGATTGTGATGGGAGGCTTGTTCGCGTACACTCTATGGGCTGGTTACTTAGGTTGGCAATGGAGGCGTGTCCGTACGATCCAGACCGATATCAACGAGCTCAAGAAACAGCTTAAACCAACACCTGTTTCTCCTGACGGATCCACGGCCGTTGAATCTTCTTCGCCGACGGAGCTTGAGATCCAACGGCTCACGGCAGAGAGGAAAGAGTTGGTCAAAGGGTCTTACAGAGACAAACACTTCGACGCAGGCTCTGTTTTGTTAGGCTTTGGTGTGTTGGAAGCTGTCTTTGGAGGAGTCAACACTTATCTTCGTACCGGTAAACTCTTTCCCGGTCCTCATCTTTACGCCGGCGCAGGTACCAATACCATTAATTAACTAATAGCCTCGTAATTAATTTACTCGTTTGCATAATTGCATTACATGACAAGTAACAAAATTGAGGTGACGTTGGTGGTTGCAGGGATAACGGTGCTTTGGGCATTGGCGGCGGCTTTAGTGCCGGCGATGCAGAAAGGGAATGAGACGGCGAGGAATCTACACATTGCGTTGAATGGTGTAAATGTTCTTCTTTTCGTTTGGCAAATCCCAACAGGTCTTGATATCGTTCTTAAGGTCTTTGAGTTTACTAAATGGCCTTAATTCCTAATATTTTGGATGTGTATTATCAGTCTGACTATATATATGCAAATCTTCTGAAACTTTCCTTCTTCCTTTTTTAATGGTGGATTGTAAAAATATTGCAATTAGGGTGAGAAGTAGAATAATGGGTAATAGCGTCTACTCTTAGTAAAGGCCTCCTGGAAGAGGCGTTTGAGTTGAGGAGTTTATACTTATAATACTGTGATAAAATGAACTGTGTTAGAATGGGAAATACGTTAGAGCCAAGGAAGTTTTCGCTGAGATGATAAAATCCGGGGGCTTGAATTTGCAGTCTTTGCTCAATTCTGGTCCTATATCGAGTTGAATATTAATGCCTTCTTTGTCAAGGAACAACATTTCCTAGAATAGCAAAATGGTCCCTGTAGTTATACAGTTTTGAAACTAGACCACGGTTTCTTATAACCTACAATTATTTAATTAGTCTTGTAATTAGTCTTGTAAATGCCTTCTTTGATTTAATAATACTTCAATAAGTTGACTATAAAAACACCTGTATAGTCTCATAATATCATTAATCCGCTTAATTTTCTTTTTTTGGTAATTAATCCGCTTAATTATTTGATGAGTAAAGAAAAGAAACAAAACCAAAAAAAACAACTCAGAAAATGAAAATATCATAAAACAACAATCTCGTACCTAAATTCGAAACTGCCATCCAAAAACGTTGTTGAAATGCATCTGAATGGCAACGGTTGAAATTAGTTAACATACTCATCCTATTCGCAAAATCGCAATCTCCAGTGAAAAGTAGAATCTTGCAAGGCATTTTGAAAAACTGAACATGAT
Organism: Microthlaspi erraticum; assembly: GCA_902728155.2. NCBI lineage: Eukaryota > Viridiplantae > Streptophyta > Magnoliopsida > Brassicales > Brassicaceae > Microthlaspi > Microthlaspi erraticum. The sequence continues at coordinate 77,069 of CACVBM020001194.1, forward strand.
TGTAAATCCTATCTAGGAGTATGTCGTCCGCAACATTAGTTATTTCATGAGCATATGAAAGAAAAAACAAAAAAATAAATAATCTAAACCAAACAAAAACATAATCTAAAAACATTGGCTTAATTTTTATATATATATATATATATTTTATACATGTGGAACGATCTTTGTAGCCTTCAACCCCAAGTGTTCCAAACCAAATCAGGAATCCTGTTTATATTTGATAACATCATCTCTCGTGTTTTCGAGATCCATATAAGGAAACATAGAATTCTCTCTTGTGACATCATCAACTTTGATAACTTTCTTCTTTTGTTCCTCGGTGATCCGTAAACTACCAAACCTCCTATCCACGATTCCACCAAGTCGATCGTATAGTTTTTGTCCTTTATCCAATAGCATTGATAAAAACAAAATATAAGAACATACAAGTGATGAAATTAAGTTTTCAAAATGTAGATAGAAAAACTACATAACTAGTTCATTAACTTTTTGTTTTTCTCTGTTACATCCACATAGTACTCATTAATGATTTCATTATATTTACAATACATCACTCCTCACACCACCAAACACGTCGCGTGTTAAGATGTTGGTTCAATATAAAAAAAAGCTTCATAGCATATTTAACTTTTTTTTCCTTTTCCTTTAGTATTTTTTTGTCCTTCATTTTCTTTTCCGCATTGCCACACTAATTTCTTTTTCATTCGTATGAATGTATCTTATTATACGCTTAAACTGCGCCTCCAACGCAATTTAGCCTCAAGAGGATGAGCCATCTCACACGAGAGCCTCAGTTTCTCGGACAAATCAACGGTCTTCTCATCAGATGGTAGCCATTCAAACTCGTGCAAGAGCGTTGCGATCCAATACGTCACTGTGGTCAAACCCAGATTCTTCCCAGGGCAAACCCGACGGCCTGACCCGAATGGTGCAAGCCTAAGATCCGACCCGAGCACCGAGAACTCGACCTCACCTTCCTTCGCTACAAACCGTTCGGGCTTAAACTCCAACGGATTTTCCCACACGTGTGGATCGTGCGCAATGGCCCACATGTTCACCATTGCTGTGGTCCCCGCCGGTACACGACGACCGTCGATGATCGTATCTGTGATTGCTAAGCGGGCCCATGACAGAAGTGGGCCTGGCGGGTGAAGCCTCAGGACTTCTTTCACTACAGCCGTCAGATATACTAAAGATGCCACGTCAGACTCTTCGACGGCTTTTGATCTTCCTACGATCTGATCAAGCTCATTGTGAACCGTCGATTGTATATCTGGATGAAGGACCATCCTTGCAAGAATCCACTCGATCAAAACAGCCACCGTGTCAGTTCCTCTGAATATCATTTCCTGTTAAAGACAACAACATCCGAATACTTTAGAATCTTCGTAGTATTACTTAAAATTGCATCATTTAATTATCCGATTTGTTTTTTTTTGTGATCTGAATAATTTAATTATAGTTGATCGTCACTTTCCATAGAGTACAATAAAAATGATTTCTTGTGTTTTTTTCTGTAAGAATAAGAAAGCCACGTGTACATACCCAAAGAACGGCGATGATATCGGGGTCGGATAATTTATCCGGACCATCAAGAGAGAGCAAAACGTCAACGAAGTCTCTCGGCGGCGAGTCACAAGTTTGATCACGACGGTGGTCAGAGATAATCCGGTCCACAAACCGGTTAACTTTCGGGACGAGATTGGAGCATCTAGACCGGATTCTCTGAGGATCGAATTCCGACAGCCATGGGAGATGATCGGTCCAGTTAAGTGTTCCGAGTAAATCGTAACCTTCTTCGACTAATCCACGAAGCTCATTCACTTCATCGTGTTCTTGCTCAAGCTCGTACTCTTTGCCGAAAACAGAGCACATCATGTTATTAAGCGAAGCCGTTTTGATCAACTCACGAGCAAAACAGAGTCCTCTGTTGTTGTTGCTCTGTTTTGCGAGACACCTCACGATCTGATTCGCGATCACACGTCTCTGCGTTTGTGAGTGTTTGATCTGCTTCGGGCTGAAGAGATGATTAGAAGCGATTCGCCTCAACGTTCGCCAGTAAACGCCGTAAGGTGCGAAACCGATAGCCCGGTTAAACATAAGGGAATACGCTGATTCCTTAACCGGTCGGTCAGCGAAAACCGGACTGTTTAGAATCTCTTTAGCCACATCAGGATTGCACGTGACGATCACGCGAGTGTCTCCCAAGCTAAACGCCATTAACCGTTTGGCTCCGAATTTCTCTGCGGTTGCGGCTATGCAACGGTGAGCCAAAGCGTTGGACATGAGAGACATGCTTCCGACAAAAGGTAAGCCTCTTGGTCCGGGGATCACGGTGGTTTGGTGGCGGCGATGGAGGAAGTATTTTCCCCATGCGGGGCCTCCGGGATGAGACCAGAAGAAGAGAGAGAGAGTGAGACATGCGAGAGAGGCTACGACGAGAGAGAAAGCGATATTGATTTGAGTAAGGAGGCTACATTTGGACAAGAGAGCGAAAAGCAAGCTGCTGGTGTCGAGCTTAGTGGCCATGGAAGCAAAACAGAGAGAGAGAGAAAGGAGAGTGGCTTTTTTGCTGTGGGGTTCAAAGATGAAACGCTGCCTTCAGGTATTTATAACCGAGAAAAAACAACTACAGGTCACTCCTCCCTCTTGTTAATTTTTATAAATTATTTCGAAAGCTATCTTTTATTTCTATTAATGTTTTGTTTATTTTTTCAAGGGGAATGTTGTCTTTGGTATTTATTAATAATCCTTTGTGTGTACTTCATTCTTTTTTACCCCAGTGTAGTACTTTTTACTTGATATATTCATAAATTTGGCAACTTTGCGTTTGCTTGCTTGTTTGATATGTTGAAGATTACTTATCAAAATCTAAGTTTTTTAAGTTTGCACAAAATGTTGTATTGTCAATTATGCGGGTACTGATAATTGTTCTGATGATTAAACATAAGCCAAATCAAATATTTATTTATAGATATTTTTTTTAAAGCTTGTCTTTTCAGCCACAAGAAAAAAAGTTGATTGAATACAATGAATTAATATGCTCTTTATTCAGCAATCTACTAGACAAATACACATCAAACATAATAAGTGCAAAAAATAAAAGTGATTAAGATTTCAGAGCACTTATAAAGCTTATCGTTTTATACAACAAAACGGAAGCTCCATTTTTTCATTCATATAAAGGAATTGACTGTATAATGGATGTTTACTGAAAAAGTTATTGAAAAAAATGGTTACAACGTTAAAAACGTAGTATTATAACGTATAAATATATTAATGCATACAACAGTTAACTTACTTTTCGTGACCGTTATATAAAACTGATGAAATTTGCAGAGTCACTTTTGTGAATTCATTGTATTTACAGTAGTAAATTGTAACTATAATTAGCTGATTCACATTGTAAGCTGATGAAACTTTTCAGAGTCCTATTCTCTGTTTATTAGATTCAAGATGATATAACTTAAAGAAAACGTTTATTTACAGTGCCCATATTCCTTTTATTAGATTCAACATGATAGATGATTCAACATGATAGATGTCTTAGTGCATAAATATATATTCGATCACACTATCACAGCATACGACATCAAGTTTTTGATATTGATACTTGATTGTTATTTTTAAGCTTTAACAAACAAAAGTATTACTTTTTAAGAAAGTAAATCATATAATATGTTTGTTGCACGGTTGCAGTTACAAATAGTATACATATACTAGCAACGCGTGTTGAGCAATTAAGAACAATATCGAAGTAAAAAAAGAGTTAAGAATAATATCTTTGTTATGCATAGACGACATAGTCCATGATCGTAACGCTTTAGTTTTATGCATTTATTAAATTCCACCCGAGATACGAAGTGTAGACTGTAGTTATCTTTTGTCTATAATTTTTATACGTTTTATTGTAACAAAGGTTAGTTTTTTAGTTGATTTTCTATATATATTATTTAATTTACAACAACACTATGTCATCCAAGAGAAACAATATATTATATGAGTGTAATATATTTGTATAGTTATAAGACAGACAAATAAAAGCCTTGAGAGTTGGGAAAAAAAAAGCGTTGAGTTGCATTGTAGGCAAATGAGTTTAACGGTTTAACGCCGCCATGGCGCCATGAATGTCAGGTTACGTTTGCGCGCGTAATCTCCGATGCTTCGCATTACATCATCACCGAAGAGCCCATTCGTATGGTGTATTTAGTTATATATGCTTTGTGTTACTGCTCGATATAAAACGATAAAAGTCAACTAATCAGAGAATTTGTAGAAGATACTAAGCATATAAAGTTAAAATATTATATAGACAAATCAAAATTTAGTTATAAATATCATATACTATGACCCAGTTGAATGCAACTTAAACTTAGTTTGGATTAAGCTATATTTTTTCCCCAAGATTTTTAATTACTTAAAGTTTGATTAGTTCTTTGTTTAATTTATTTTACTAGACTAACCTGTTGACACTTTCCTACCCATTTTTATTATCGAAGACGTGGGAAGCAGTCAACACAAATGGTTTGTCGACATCTGTCTTTTAAAATTTAAACTCTTTTTATTACTTTATATGAATTATTATAAAATAATAACCATATTATATCGACTGATTTATATTCTCTAATCATTTTAAACAAATTATTAAAAAAATATTAAACTCTATAATCTAAATCTCGCATAGACTTATCTACGAGACAATGGTCAGCTTATTAATATATACTATATAGTACTACTACATAGTACTCGATCGATCACCAATGGTCCAGTACATTGTCACATTATGAACGATATCCTAACATAATGATGAGAATAATAAAACAGTAGATATATTCAAATGTCATTTTTTCTTTAATTTTCTCGTATTTTCCAAACCAATGTCAGACCACATCCGGTAATTATGCTAAAATTGGAATAAATAACATGAGTCTCGTCTTTATAATTCAAGAACGAATAGAAAGCGACATTTAATCAAGTACAAAAAGCGATTAAATTATAGTATATTCGTATATCCAGTGAAAGATTCCAAATTAAATAGTTTAGTGAATGAACGTTCTTAGGTTATATAAATCCATAGCTTAAACTTGTAAGTAAAAATCAGTCAACTATTTTTTGCATCTATATAATAACTTAAGCAAAATGTGAGTTAATTAAATGACCTTTAGGTAAAGGCTTAAGACACAAATGACTTTGTGTGCGTGTGAAGACATTCTTTTATGTCAGAAATAAGTTATGTGGGATATTCTTTGTCAATTGTGACATTGTGTGGCGTGGTGCAGTGAATACAACTACACCTTCTAATATTCAGCCGTTGGATTTCTTTTCAATCTCGATAATCACGAATCTTTGGTCAGTTTTCCGCCACGTATCAGGCTCACGCAAAACGTCCCTACAGCCTGATCGTCGAGACTCGATCGATGATCTGCAGGATGGTGGGTTAAATTACAAATTAACCATGATATATACAAAAGGAAATTTGACGTAGGGCAAATTGAGAAAGGGTTTAGTTGTCTTTTCATTAATAAGACAACTCACATGGCTCGTAGCCATCTGGCCCCCCCACCATTGGCGCGCTGTTAACTGTTAAGTGCTTGTCAACGCCTAATATCATTATCAACGGTCAGTATTGTCTGTGGCATAGATTGAGAGATGCCTAACCGTTGATTTAATTTACAGCTAGTAAAGCTTATGTCCATCTACTTCTGTGATGATGTCTCGTAAAAAATAGGATCAAAGTGTGAAGTTTGTGTTTTTGTCGGAAATACGTGTTTTGTTGAAGAATAAATCATAACTATTGAACTAATTGACTCTCGCAACATAATAGATATCTATCTACTCTGTCTTCGACATGGAATAATTGTTGATTATAAAAATAATGCTATCCGAATTACGCTAAACTTTCAGCTAGAACTTGTATAGTAAAAAAAAATTCAAACAAGATGGATATAGCTAGTTAAGATGATGTAACTTTTGACTATCACCGTGCTCTAGATTTTTCGATATAGTAAAAAAAAACCGATACTCGTATCTGAAGAGCAAGTTGCATCATCAATATCCAAAGCTTTAGTACGTAAGACAGATTAAATAAAAAGTAGACAAGAAGAAATTAATATGTACTAGTAAGGTGAGGACCGACGACTAGAAAAATATGAATTGCATCAACAAATAAAGACGCAGATTGCAACTTCCCAACCAGTGACATTTATTCATACGAAAATACTGGGAGCGTGTTACTAGATCATTCCCAATAGCCAATTTTTGTAATTCCAGATAATTAATTACCATTAACAGATGTGGAAGGATATGGATCAAAACAAAATTAAAAATGAACGTTTTTGGTCATTATCTAAATATCGAGAAAACATTTGGCAACTAGGACCATTACTTTGTCCTTTTTTTTGACTCCTGGCAATTAATTTGTCTGAAATATGTCATTTGATGAGTATGATAAGTCACTTTATTAGGAGGACAAGTCCGAATTTATTTAACTTAACGTTACATGATAAATGTGTGTTCATTGCCCTTATAGAAGGGGCAAATTAATTTAAACTGTTGTCAAATGTTTTTCTGTCTAAATTTTTTTTCATTATGCACCATGGATCTAATAATTTGCAAGTGTGCCATAATATATATATATATATATATTTTTTTTTTGTTCTAAGTGTGCCATAATATATATTCATCATATTTTAGCTTAAATGATTTCACTTTGGTTGAATAATTAATTGTTATGTTGTAATTCTAAATGGAAAACCCCAGCTTTGTGCAAACTTCTTGAAATCAGTAGTCTTTAATCATAGCTATTACTAGTGTACGGCTCACGCCACCAAAAAAATCCGAAAAAACTCTTCACCAGCAGAAGAAGCAAAAAATTATATCAATCGGGGTATGATGGTGAGCTATGAGCTATATAACTAACAGATTTGTATAAAACGATCCACGTTTACAAAAGGCGACTACATCATCATCAATTTGCACGGACTCCTTAATCCGTTGGTGATATGATTACATAATCATATGATTATATGATTTTATATTTCATATGGTACCTTAGTGGACCGTCGTAGCTAGGTATACAACATCCTTGTACTTTAGTAAGTTGGCTGATCTTTTGCATAGATTAATGCCAATTAATTTGCTCAAACTACTTAGGAATATTAATGTTAGATATATCGAATAATCTTTTGATTTTGGTTTTAATTTGCCAATCACACCTATTTCAAATCGTTGACTGTTGTTGACCTTTACACTGTTTAGTGTATACCATAAGATAAATATAGGCCAGCATCTTGAGGTAATCGGATGAAGTTGACTTGTCCATTGCAACTCGAGATTTATAATAGTGAGATATATATGTAGAAAGAGTAGGTAAGATTTGTTAGAGTCTGCTATTAGATTTTTGTAAATGCGAATGCGAATATATGATTTTTAATAACTGTGGATTTAAGTTAGTAAACTAAAGAGAAAAGAAAGTATCTACATCTCTTTTCCACTCTTATGTCCTCCTAACACTTTAACGTCCCAAGGCCATTAAAAAGTTTTTTTTGTTTTTTGGCCATTCTTAACGATTCTACTATCGATAGATAAATTCCGATGTTTTCCAAAGTCGAGTCACTGTGTAATGTGGATAATGCTGTTATTACGTTTAGGTTCATGATTTCTTAAGTACGTACGGACGGTAATAAAGATATATTAATTGTAACTAGTATACAAAAATAGAAGAAGAATTAAGATGCTTTCTAAGTTCGGATTCGGTCTCTATGTGTAGATATGAAATTTTGATTCTGAATTCTTGACAAAGGTGTTTATATAGTCATAGCATAGTGCAATAGGCACAACTTGAACACAAGTCTTTATGTCTCTCCTTGAATTCTCAAAGCAACTATAAGTGTTGCTAAATAGTCAGTCCTACAAATCGAGCTGCTTTATAAAAACAGATCTTGGTCAAAATCAAAGTCACACATACATATGAATATGATTCATATACAAATATGCATTAATATTCGTATTTTTTTCACATAGTTTTACAGACCATCGGAATCTATATATGTCACTCACTTCATATATTTCAATAGCTTAGACAAGACCACCCCTGATGACATATGTCTAGATGCTAAACTAAAAATATTATACTTAAGGTTGATCATAATATATATTACCGAATTATATATATTCGGGTTTGAATATCAATTAAAATGAACAAAATGTCGAATCTTGTAGTTGAATCTGAAACTTTCGACAGTCTTTCTCACTAGAAAAAGCATAAAATAATATAACATATAGAATATTGAACTTTGGAGTTTATCAAAGTAGAGAAACAACCAATCAATCTACAGTAAAACCTCTATAAAACAATAATGTTGGGACTTTGAAATTTTATTATCTTATAGAGTTATTATTTTATCGATAAAACAATAATTATTATTTTATCGATAAAACAATAATTATTATTTTATAGAAATATTCTATCAAAAACAAGAAACTTTATAGAATATATTTTTTCACTTTTTTATTCAAATTTTCCTTATACTTTGTTATTTACATATTTCATGCTCAGAAGTTCAAAATCTAGAAGAAATTATGTCTAATGTTCTTAATGGTGAAGATGAAGTTGAAGATGATGAGGAAAGACATGTGCAAGTAGTTAAGCAATTGTGGCTTCGAGAACTCTTCACAACTTTTGGCTGCAAGTTGAGAATACATCACAGAAATTGTAGATCAATAAGAAAAATTCGAGATGAGCTCCAACGGGAATCCAACTTTCAGAAAAGACAAACTACATTGGAGTCATATTTTACTAAATTGTCTTAGATATATATGCCTTAGTTTTATAATTATTATCTTAGGTTATTGTTGGGACTATATTTTTACATAGGAGTTTCAAAAATATTATTGTCTTATCATCTTATCGCATTATGCTATTTTTTACATTGGCCCGAGTTGGGACCGGAGAAAATTATTATCTTATAGTGTTTATTGTTTTATCGAGTATTGTTTTATAGAGGTTCTACTGTACATCTGTATCAACCAGAATAAAAATGTGATATTCGTCCTTTTGGATTTATCAGAGTAGGTTAAAAACTTTCTTATTCCACTCCACCGATATTTTACAAAACACAAATATATTCTCATTCAATAATGGTTTATTTCTATTGAGAGTAAAGGTCTGTCACGTCAAAATCGTCAAAATCGTCAAAATTTATATTTTAACAGCGGTGGTTTTCATATTTTTATTCACCTATTCGTCCAATATTGTTGTAAGACTGAATAGTGATCCAAGATTTCGAATTGATTCGAAATGAAGAAGAAAATGTAAGTGAATAAATTGAATGGGCCTCATAAAAGCCCTGTACTTACAGGCTTTTTCAATACATCTTTTTATTACAGGCTTTTTCCTTTATAATGGGCCTAAAAGGCCCAATGGAAACCGAGAAAGCAGGGAAGCTCCGATCACCGTTGCCAACTCACCGCCATGGGTCGGTGGAGGCTTCGTCTGATCGTTTTTTCCTCGTACCTGACTGTCGGTGGTGTACGCTCAAGACAGTCACTGAGATAATCCATCGATGTGAGACTCACTAACTTTGTCAATGAGAAAAATCCATCGATGGGCATATTATCTACTAGTAAATGTGTTTGTTGGTGTCTCTCTCCATGTGAGGTTAATGTGTTTAGTCTGATTGATCCTAATGGTTTTGCTTTGATGACCAATATTTTCTTTACTAGTAATTCGCTAAATTGAGTATTTAACAAACATAGTAATTACATGGATCATTAGATCGAAACAAGATTTATTTTTCTTAATAACAAGCATAATCTACAAAACTATACACACAACTATACACACTCTTTCTCTTTCTCTTTCTCTTCTGTTTTGTTTTTACATATGTTTTTTATGACCAAAAATCCCACCAAGGGTAATTGCTGCTAGATTGGTCTAAGAAAGACTCAGAATTGAAACCACCCCAAGTATCAGATGAAGTCAAGCAACTATCATCAGCTTGTTGCTCCACAATGTTCATTATCTCATGATTAGTCTCTTCCTCAAATCCAAGGTACTCTATCTTAATGTTGTTGCTAACACCATCGTTACACAGAACTATCCCTTGGTTTAGCCTCACTTCTGGCTCACACTTTCCTTTATCCGACTCTGTGCTGCTGCTTAGAGCCACTCCTTGATCACCGGAACACTCGTGATGCTTTTCTTCTGTTGACTTTCGCATCTCTTCTTTTAATCGCTGCAACTGCAAATAGAGATTAATTAATTAAAGACCAAATGAAGTTATATCTAAAATAAAGTACATATACAAACTAACCAGATTTGAAATTCCTTTTCACTCTAACGAAAAATAACATATCATTTTTAAGTTAGATCATTTTGATCAATTTTTGTTTCTGTCACGATTTAAAGATAAAAGATATAAATGATGAGAATTATATACCTCAGAGACTAGAGCTTGCTTTTCTTTCTTCATGATTTCGAATTGTGAAGCCAAATTAGTGTAATTGTCTCTAAGAATGTTATATTCATTCTCAAGCTGCTTACACTTCCAACGGGCCCTCTTGTTCTGAAACCATATAGCCACTTGTCTAGGTTGCAGCCCTAGCTCTCGAGCTATCTGCACCTTCTTCCTTGGCTCGAGCCTAGTCTCGGACTGGAATATAACCTCAAGTGATCTGATCTGTTCTTCACTAAACCTCTTCTGGTTATTGCTCTTCGTCTTCATCTTCTTCTTGTTCATGGTCATGCCACTGCTGATCTCGCTGAAGCAGCAATTGAAAAAGTCTCCTTCTTCCATGGTTTTCACCAGATCTTGGAAGCTTCTTGATTGCGATAAGGAGAGACGATTTTGGACTTTTTTTTGTTTATTTTTTTCCTGGATTATCTGTGTAGTGATATTGGCCTCTTTATATATGTGTGAGAGTTACTGTGTGTGATAGTGGTGTAGGGCCTGAGATTCAATTTTTTTTTTTCGTTTCTAGAAATTTAATATTTAACTGCAAATATTATGGAACTATATATATAGGCTAAAATATGTCGAAAATTTGTGTCTCGACACGAATTGGCTCAAGTCTCTTTCAGTTTAAGTCGTATTTCATTTCGATGTGAACGAATCATCTAACTACTGATAATAATTTCCAACTATTTCACTTTTAGTTTTCAATATTAGTACTCTCTGTTTTTCGGAAAGTGAATGATACATATTATAACGTTTCTAAGAAAGTTTGATCTTATAGGATATGATCACTTGTGCTATACTGTATACTACAAAATCTAATATACTAAATTTTCTTTAGAACAGAAAATTAGTTAAAGAAACGAAACGATTTATTATTAAGGTTCGATTTTCAGCCACTTCTGTTACAATTGTACTATGTTTTTTGTTTAGCTCGAACAACAACATATATCATCATTTGACATGTGACGACAGATCATCAATTTAAAAAGAAGAAAGAAAAAAAAAAAACAGTGTGAACGAGCTTTCACGTTCACATATCAGGATGCTCGACGGGTGTTACAATAATACATCACAAGTCATAAGATTAGATCATTTTCATTTTTGTCGTCACTCGCACGCCATCCTCTAGAGTCAATTACGTGAAACACGTTTTAACCTGAGTTTTCATTACATTGTCAAATGTTATAAATTAAATATAATCTTCATTATCTCGCCAATCCCAAAAGATTAATCGTGGTTAGATTTGTGACTGTATGCGCGGTAAGTTATATTGGAGTAAATAATTGTTAGAAAGTGATTAGATTAAAGCTATATATAAGATTTATTATCAAAACCATCTCATCAAGCTTTATGGGTTTTTCTTAATAGTTTACGCACTTACTTCCATTACACGGAAAGCAAAAAGATGATCACGAGATAAAGGATTTTAGCTTTATTGACTCCCATGCAAATATTTAACAAGCAAACTCAATTATGAGATTTATTGAATTTTTTTTGTCAATTTCATTAATTTCGTAAAACAAGTAAAGTGACTTTAAAATCCAGTTGATTTCTGTTGTTTGCTGCCCCAACTTTGATTTCTATGTGACATGGTCTTTTTCAGGTTTTCTTCTACAAAAAGTATGATCAAACTAGATTAAATTTTTTTAAGCCTCTATCCGGGAAAAAAACTATATCAAAATATTTTCTACTATCGATCATTTAATTGGACTCCCTAACAGAATCTACTTTCTTATTTTTAGCCTCCTTTTTCACCTCTTCATAAAAACTAAATTATGTTTCTTCCTTCATACAAATCATAAGCTCTTTCACCATTGGAATTTTGTCAATTTGAAATAAAACAACCAATTTATGATAAAAGCAACTTTTGAATGTTTTAATGATTAGTTTAAGGTTACGTTTACCTTGCTTCTCGGAGCTCTCTTTGGACTTAAACAAACGACAAATTGAATTCAGCCATTTGTAAACTCTTATGGCGGCTTTATCGTCTCAACGTCACTTAAGTATCAATTACGAGATATCAGAAATCATCTATTGATGCGATTTAATCCTACAAACAAAGATTTCATGGTAGAATTTTATTACTACTAAAGAGGATGATTTTTCTCTTTAACGAAAAAAATAAAAATTCTCAAGGAAAGGACGAATCTTTTGGTATACAGTGTCATAAATTAGATCTGTGGAATTCATGCAAGTAGCAATCAAAGTTGTCAAAATCAACCACTGGTTCTGTGCCATTTGGAACCATTCAGAAAGCCAAGTTGACATGAAGGTGACGTGGCAATTCATTTTGTGGTTGTTACTGAATATTGCGTCCGACAAATGTTAGCACGTGTCGAGGCTCCCTTAAATATAGCCGTTCTTGATAAGAGGCGTAAGAGAAGATGATTCTTTACTTCTTTCATTTGTTAGAAGAAGAAATCTAGTCCAGTTTTCAGTTTTGGTTTCCAAATTAATTGGATTTGGTTCGTACAAACCTTAATAAGTCAAATTTGGATATGTTAAAAAAAAAAGGTTCATTCATATAGTTGATCAAATAATCGAAATCAAAAAGCATTTACATGATATTTGTTCAAAATAGTCAAAATTAATATATTACTCCATATGATTTTGCAATCTTATCATTTGTTATGGTATCTAGTGCATATACGAAATATATATTTTACAATAAGGTTATTTGACATGGTTTTGGTCCATTTAACTTGGATAATTTTACACGAACATAAACCTTATCTAAAAAGCTAAATTTGTTTATTTATTTTCAAAAAGCCAATTTGTCATTTCTTGTTTGTATTTTGCATATTCTTCAATCTCTTTGCCTTGCCGCGTGTAAAGCTTTGAAATCGCTTGTGATAGTGTAGCAGTACTGTAGAATTTGAGAGGCAAGGCAAATCGCTTGTGATAGTGTAGCAGTACTGTAGAATTTTGCATATTACATGTTTACCAAAAATAACAAGTAAAAAAGCATATACATATAATACTTTTGTTGTTGGTTTATAATAGACTGTCACTGACTAAATTAACCTAAACTGTAATTCGGAAATGATACTAAAAAAGATTGAACGATCTCGATATTGTGGCAGAAAAAGAAAACGATCGAATTAAAAATTACCGATATGCATATTCAAATCAATAAGATCCAGCCTATTAAAGGGAAGGAGGGTCCATGATAAGATGCCAATCCAATGAGGAAGAGACATTTCATTTATTTCACCACCGTCCTAAAAACAAATTATATTCGAGCCCATGATTATAATCTTTACAAACAAATTACAAACAACTTTGATTAATTAATCATTAGTGTATATATGCTATTATCAATGGACTGATGGAGTGTATTTTAGTGTTAATTCTCTATCACGTGAAACTCTTAACGGCCAACAATCCTCTCTCATTTGTTTTCTCTATATAACCTTAATGGCCAACAATCTTCTGTTGCTAATTTAACTACTTCCTCTCGTTAAACCAAATATAGAAAATAAAGTGGCTCGAATTTTACTCATAGAGTGCAACTATTAACAATCCTCAATTGATAATCTATTACACGTCGATTACATCAGTTCGATGCATCGTGTTTGCAAGTTCTTTGTAAATGAAGATATGATTGTGCATCTCTTAAATTGAGTTTGTTTGTTTCTTGGATTCGGCCCATAGTAGAATTAGCCCAAATAGTAATAAAACTAAAATTAAAAGCCCATATAGCTCGTTTGAGCTAATCTTTAGAAACACTGGATCAATTATACTCGTTCTCATTAATAGCAATAATGGACTTAATTTTTTGGTAGGCAATTTATTTCATTTTAAGGTTGTAACTGTTCTGTAGATATCATTGTAGATATCTTTATACAGTACGTTTAAAAAGGAGACAAGTAAAATATGAAAAGAGTGATGGAGATTTTTAGCGAACGTGGTAAAAATACAGTAAAAAGTTATTATGACAAGCGTCTAATCAATAGACCTTTGAATGTTTCTGAAAGTTAATTTATTGTTTGATATGAAAATTTCCAAGGCTTTTACTGGTGACCTTCTCCTACTAACATACTCCATCCATTTCAGAATGTAGAATGTTTTAGTTTTTTTTCTTGTTTCAGAATATAAAATATTTTAGATTTGTTTAAGATACTTTTTTCAATTAATGATAATAAATTGCAAACTTCAAGAACTATTTATTAAAAGTAATTCAGTTCTTGAATTTTTATTAGTTAATACTTATTAAAAGTGGTTTATGTGAGAGAGAAAATGCATTAATTATTTAACAATAAATATTTCTTAATTTGTATAAAATATCTAAAACATCCTACACATTCTTTCTGAAACAGAGGAGTATTAAAAAACAAAATAATTATGTATCACACAAAAATGAAATAAAGTTACATTATTTAAAGAGTTGGAATCTGAGGAGCAGAAGGAGGAATTAATGTGAAGAGAAGGTGGCAGAGAATACGAACAAAGAGGCATTAAATGCTAATTTGTACTGACTGACTCTTTCTTTTTCCCTAATTACGATGCTACCCCTCCCCTATATATTTCTGTTTAGGCTATAAATTATCACAGTTTTCAAATAATTGAAGCTTGGTTCTTAAGGAAAAAAGTTATTCTGTAGTAGGTGAACGTGTCACTATTCGCGTTTAAGTCAAAGAGTTGGACTAATCCTGAACATTTATAATTGAGTTTGAAATGTTATTAGTTTATGTCCTTAATCATAAGAAACGAATGATATTATTCACTTAAGAGAAATAAAAAGGAATGTAAGAGTGGGACAACGTGGGGATTTGACGTCTTCCTCTTTGTTTCTCTCTTTCTCTCAACTCGTTTCTCTCTTCAAGACACAACACAACTCTCGAAGACTGTCAACGACGTTGAAATTTGGAGCTAAGAATCGTCTTCTCCACTTGTCATTCTCATGCACAGTCTACGTATTTCCCCACGCTTACACTAGCATACGCATGCATTTCATAGTTTGTGTTTATCTTGATGGTAAGTACGCTAATTAATCTCGAATCTACATGGACAACTTGAACAAGATAAAAAACCAAATCATATAGATTTACCTGGATTTATGGGTCAGTTACTTACAAATCTTCAATTGATAAAAAAAAAAAAGAATCAGTTGATACTCGCGTTGCAATTAATAAATTTGTATCTACGTGTAGATATAAAACTTGTATCTATAGATTAGGTCGAATTTAGCGAGAGAAGTACCTACCACAAGAAATTTCAAAATTTAGCTAGAGAAGTATCTACTTATGGCTGAAATACATATTTATGTATATTTTTCATCCATTTAAATATATACGAGGACATTTCATGAGGCATCTTTGACATTAGGAAACTAACAAAATGTTGCAGCACATGTCGCGGGCACTCTCTTGCTATTTAGTTTTGATTTTTTAAAAACAACAAAACAGTACTCCAATATAAATACAATAATCGTAAACCCTTTAGCAAAAAATAAAAATACAATAAGACCTTTAAAACGGAAAAATAAACAAATGCACCCACAACTGTCCAAATAGACGTTTCCATATGCTATAATCGCTCATGTAATTTGAAATCTCTCTATAATGTAAAAATCTCTTTACACATCTCTGATATTCCAGCTGGATGGAGGATCGTATTATTATATCAATTTTTATGCTATATATTTATACAAAATATAAACCGATATTGGTTACAAAAGTAGAGACTTTTTGTTTTCGCAAAGGGGAATTCTTCGAAAAGTACCTTTTTTCTTGTTCCCCGTTTTAAGAATAACAGGGAAGATAGTTTGAAATTTGAAGGAGATTTACTGACACTTGTAATTTACTTATGCAATACTAACTGGCAGTCTTACTGCTCACCATCTATCGTTTCAAACTTTCAATATTGTAATCCTCTACTTAAAAGATTGATTTTTTTTTTCACTTTTTTTGCAGCTTCTAAGATTTTCTTAAGTATATTCCACAGAACGATTAAAAAGAAGTGATGCAAAATATAATTAACAATTAGAAAGAGCAAAAATGGGGAAAAGCTGGGAGACAATAAATGGAGAATGGTAGTATTGGGCAGATCAATAACTCAACCACTCCTCTGACTAACTTTTATAGAAACCCCTCCTTTCTCAATTTCTTTTTCCACATCTATTTTTATGATTTGATCGTCTCTTTACTTTCACCCCTTCTTTTGTTTTCATTTTACGGTCACTTACTATCATACCAATTTTTTTTTTACCTGGTCAATTCGTCAACAAAGCTTTATGTAAGAGAAAAAAACGGGTCTGAAATAAAATTCAACGAAAATGGGGAGGTATGGAGTGGAATATGATTTTTGTTCTTTCTATTTTGCTTAAACAAGTAAACTACCATGGTAAAATGAGAAATCCATTGACATGTCTCAAAAAGTAAATCCCAAATGTTAAAAAGTTGAATGAAAAAATCTTGAAACTTGAAATATTTTAACGCTGTTGACCAAAAAAGTTAAAAGAAATATATAGACATCACAAGTAAATATATGTGGGCCCAAGGCACACAGAACCCATGTTTATTTTGTCTTGTATAGCTTTGGGCTCTCTCTCCACTACTTACCCTCTTCTCCTTCATAAAAACCTATTCTTCTCTCATCATTCGCTTCATCATCACCACCACATTCATCTCTCTCTCTCTCTCTCTCTCTCTCTCTCTCTCTCTCTTGATATCAGCCGGATCTGATGGGGGACGAACACTGCGAGAAACAGAAAAAACCCTAACTGAGAAAGGTCTGTTTACGAAGAAGAAGAGGATTTAAAGAGGGATATCTTTGTTGCGGGGACTGTTGTCTGGCTCGAGGACTCTTATTCTAATTCAATCTCTGTTGATAAGGTCTGTCTGATCTGATGATTGATTAGGGTTTTGAGCGTCGTCGGACCAGGCTTCATTCCCCCCAATTCTTACTCCCTCTCGATCCTAATTAACCGTGAAGATCCTTCCTTCTGATCTAGGGTTTCAGTCTCTAGATCTATTCAATGATTCAAACCGTTAATTGAATTACTTTTTATTTTTACGGTTCTTTGAGTTATTTTGATGAGTTTCAAGTGGGGTTGAGTTTTTTTTTTATCTTACAGATTGGTGTAATGATGAAGGAATCTGACTCATGTGGGAAACAGAAAAGTTCATCATCATTACCAACTTTTTCTCTTTTTTTTTTTTTGTTTTCCTAGCTATGATTTTGCAATGATTTGTTTTGTTTATGATGATGTCAGGACGAGTTAGCATTTAGAGAGTAGATAGATCTATTTCATGGTCATGTTTACTGATGAGGGTGTTTCAGTTTCAGATCCGTCTGTTTCTCCTAGATCTGAAGCTAGATCTGAATCTTTCAAATTACGAGTACCATTTATGCCTCTTGTTATTAGTAGTACATAACTACTAGCCTAGGGTTTCGTCATTCCAATCATAATCACTTTAATGCATTCACTAGTTATATATATTCACACATAATTCGTTCCTTTCTCTTTGGGTGATAGTTATTTTTCTATTCACACTCTAATTGTTTATGCACTGCAGTTATTTCAAGTATGGAAGCTCAAGAAACTCCATCGAATTTTTTGTCATTTTGCTTATTTCTAATGTCGCAGTACTGGAAATGTACTAGTCTTTTGTTAACCGATGCTGTAAATGTTAATCTCTTATAACTATATGTAAATGTATTTGTCTTTTGTTAATCGATGCTGTATCTCTTATAACTATATGTAACTTGCATTGACTAATCTTTTCCACTCGTCGCTATATAGCTGATCTTTATAACTTCGACTACTTTTCGGAAACTTCAGTTTCGCTAATTTTTGTTGATGTTAATTGACTTCACAGACAGTAGACGTACTTATATTACAGCCAAGTCTTGATAACTTTTAGGTTACATTGTGCGATGACAAATCGAAGTCAAATAATGTATATACATTGAGATATGATTGTATGAACCAAGTACCATCAGACGAAAGAATCAACATTCATGTTAAGTGATGACAAAATCTACTGTTTTGTTCCACGTTCGGTTTTTATGTAATGTGAAAGTGAGAATGAATCACTGTTTGGTTTTCATAACCCATGTGAAAAAGTGAAAATGACAAAGTGAAAGGATATAAAGTGTGGAACGAAGGAATGTCTTTTTTTTAAGACAGTCGCTGGATCAGAACAGATAATAGTTAGATAAGTAGAAATTAACACAGATATGTGAATGACTTTAAAGTAGAAAAAGAGAAATTTGCTTTTTGTTTCCCAAAAGTTTATCTTTTCACTGGTGGTTACACGAATTACCATGGCTTTTACATTTTGTCCTTTTTGACTTTGTTTTCTGTTTACTTTGTGCTTTATTTACGAAGACCTTGACCACGTTTATACTCTAACAACGGTTTCAGTGTCATCTGGGGCTATCTAGCTACCTCTAGGGTTGGATGTCAAATTTAAATATTTGTTCTATTTTGTGAATATCATTGATTTCTTATTTAAATCGTGGCTCATTATTACATTTGAATAATTTTGGGAAAACATGCGTTAAAGCCTGTTTTTCTGTTCAAGCTGTCATTAATGCGATTTATGACATAAATGTCAAATTATTTTAACGCTTCAGATTTGGACTTTACAGCGAAGGCCAAGGCCCAGTGCAGCCCATTTAGTGGTCTAAGTAATGCAAGTGGTGTCTGACTCTACTTGTTTCCCTAGATACACGACGTGTATATAAACCACTGTCAATTTTGTCCCTTAATATATAAAAGCATCCAGTGGTTGTTATTAGATGCATATCCAAAATGTAACAATAACTATAAATTTGCAATTCTGAAATTATAAATTTGCATTTAACCAAAAAAAACTATAAATTAGCAATCCTGATATACGACAACTTTATTTTTAATAAACAAAACGGTGCTTCACAACTTTACAACAAATTGAAACTTTTTGTATATAGATATCGGTTTCCCTTTACAAAAAAAATAAAAATAAATTAAATAATCTCACTCAGCATCACCCATTAAATCCAACTTTTTGTTATTTCTACAACAAAAAATAAAAATTAAAAATTAACAACTTTATTAGGCTTCTTAAACTCTCTCTCCCCTTCCACTAGAAGTCCCTTGGCTTTTCTCCTCTGTTTCCAAAGCCAAATTTTATCGGAAAAAAATCCTTCGTAATTAGTCTTCTTCTTTCTTCATCTTTCTCTAAGTTATGGGTTCTGGAGAAAAAGCCTTCAAGAGTTTTCATTCACATCGTTCTAAGAACAGTAGCAAACAAGGGATCAAAGATGTTCCAAAAGGTTGTTTAGCAATCAAAGTGGGATCAAAAGAAGAGGAGAAACAAAGATTTGTGGTTCCTGTTTCTTATTTTAACCATCCATTGTTCATGCAACTCTTGAACGAAGCAGAGGAAGAGTATGGATTCGAGCAGAAAGGTACTATCACCATTCCTTGCCGCGTGGAGGTTTTCCGGTATGTTCAAGACACGATCCATAGAGAGAGATCAGTTAATCATCATAGTAATCATCATCATAATCATACCCATAATCATCTTGTTGGATGTTTTAAAGCTTGATGATGATCATCATCATCATACATGAGCATGATCAAGATGATGGTGCAAGCAAGTGCTAGGGGTCCAAAGATATTGTCTTTGTTTTTTTATATTTTAGCTTTTATTTCTCTTTAGTTTTCTTTTGTCTTAATGGGTTTGATCTTGTGGCGTTGTGGAGCCTAACACGGCCTAACCCACGAGATTTGGAGTAGGAGTGGGTGTTTGGAAATATAAAATTTTAAAATGTGAAATTATGAATGTTAAATGTTGTTTTATAATTTGTCTGGTGCTATATGTTTATCTGATTGATGATGATCACGATGGTGAAGATGATTGTAGCGAGCGATGACGAACAAAGTCTTTTTTTTTGGCAATTTGCTTTTGATATTCGTTAGGAGACGTATAAATTTGAAACGTGGAAAGGGGTAGTCACTAATAAATTAACCCGATTTGTTTGAAAAAAAAAGATTCTCAGTTGATTTCAATTTAACAACGTTCCTATTTTTGGTAGAAAAAAGTAATTATGCTGGCTTTATCTTTCTGTTGTAACGGCTGTTTCTACGTCGCATTAAATTTGATTGACCCTTAAAACAAATCTGTTTGTCCATACGCCATAATGGAGTTGCAGATTAAACTAAAAAAAGCAAGTCTGATTTTTACTAATACTACAATATTTTGTTCTTTTTGTAAATGACTTGGCTAAATCTACCTTTACTAACCAACCACTAGGCACGAAAAAGAATGTAAAACAAAAGAAAGAGACAAAGAGCAAAATGAATAACTTTGTTATACTAGCACAAAAGCCAGTATATAATATCGACCGATATCTCCGTCGCAGTTAGTCTCCAAGATATGGTAACAAGATGATAAAGAAAAAGTTTATTATGCATTTTCAGAAAGAGTTGTTTGAACTTTAGAGATTCCTCAAACTCAGCGATCATCAGGTATTTGCATGTAATAACTGGCCAGGATACAATTGTCGGTCGAGTGTATCGCCATTAGTGGAAAGCCTTTATTTTATACTTTTTAAATTATTTCAAGAATTAACATACATTTATTTAAAGATAATACGCCTTTTAGAATTTCTATTCAAAATTTCGATGTGAGAGAACATTACAAGATCAATGTTTAACTGGCAATATCCAAGCCGTACATCGACCGAACATTACGTAGAATTCTTAAAACCAAATATATTTGTCAAGGCAAGGGGAAAATCAAAGAGACAAAGAACAAAGAAGGACACGATTTATAATTTGTGACACGAATCAACCAATGCATTGAGTGGACCTATAGTTTGTCGATTAGCATGTCGTTATTGATCTATGAAAATGGGCCTGGGTCGACAAATCCGTGGTACAATATATACCAAGCAGAAGTCACCTATCAAAGCTCACAGCCAACAGCCCCACACAAATGATATATTTTGTACCCCTAAAAGATCATACATTAGAAAAATTGCTGCCCCCCCTCGAAATCAAAGTTATGTATATTTTCTCATTTGATTAATTTGTTTCATATGATTGTTACCTCTGATATTACATAAAGCTAAAGTGGAATATGAAGGAAAGAAAATGAAAGGCAAACAGCATGTTGAGCCTTTGCTAATATCAACACATGATGGGAAAAAGAAGGAAGTGAATACTGGAATCATCCATTTTTTCTTCAAATATAAGATTCCCGGCCCACCGCGAAAGAGATCATTCAACCAAAACGAGAGAATAATGGTAAAATGAAATAAACTGAGGGTGATTAACTTTGATAGGTTAATTAGCTCTGATCAGGCACTTGGTGCATCTTAATCCAAGTTGGTTGGGGTGATTAATCGGGTTAATCTATGTGTAATGATGAAAGAAGCAATCTACTCAACATCAAACTAAGCATTTAACCAACATAATATATACATTTTCATAGAAGAAATATTCCCTAAATGGTATAATTTCCAGTGGAAGTACTAAATAGAGAGTAAAATGACAATTCACTTTTGTACAAAAACCTTTCTTATAAATCATGTGACAGACTCACAGACAATGATTTTTTGTTTTACAATCGAAAATGTTATTTGTTTTGGTCATCGAATGATAGCGAAACCATTATTCTATAAAGTAAAACTAAAACCCTGAAATAAAATGTACGCCACACATAGAAAATTTTGATTTCTGTAATGATTTCACATAACCACTGTAATTATTACAAATCTGAAATTTTCTCTTAATTGTTTCAACAACTATATATATGGTATGATTATTATATCTTTCTACACAATATCTTTCTTTTTCGGTAAAACTTTTTACACAATGTTTTTTGGTAATCACTTTCTCTCTTCCATTTCCGCTATCCACTACTGTTCGACACGGGGCACAACGGGTTGGACGATGACGTCATCGCTCCATATCTCCATCTCCGGTATGTAGAAATCCGGCATTAGACCGGTATTGTAACAACCCGACCGGTTTAATCCATGAAACGGTGATTGTGGGATCTCATCGACAGCTGGAATTGAATATGCGTTGGGCCCATTTAGCTGCGAGGCAACGAGCCGATCCAAAGCGGCCCAGCTAGTAACGAAGCTGGGGTCCACAATTCTACTGACGTGGCAGTTGTTGACCTGGTCGTCCATCAATCGCTGGTAACTCGTGATGGTGTTGTTAGGGCTCTCGAGGCTAGGGAGTTTCAAGAAAGGGTCTAAAATTATCTCTTCTTTACAAGTTTGCCCCATAACTTCAAGAAGTTGCTCGATGGTCTCATCGTTGAACGACGACGTCTTCACCGACCTGGAAGGGCTGCTACTAATGGTTTTGCAAAGACTCTTCTTCATGAAAACACGACACACCACCCATCCTTCGTCACACTGTTCTACAGTGACGTCATCATCATCATGACTCGAGGAGGCTAGCAAGTTCTCGTCGAGTCTATATTCGTGCATGATCCAGTCGGATTTTTGACCATGTGGGGCTCGACCTTTGTAGAAGACAAGAGTCTTTCGCATACCGATCCTATCACCATTGCTGTATATGATCTTGTCACGTCCGGTTGCTTTCCAAAACCCGACCGTTGTGGCTCGGTTGGTTCTTGTTCCCGTGGGATACTTCTTGTCCTTATGGCTAAAGAAGTACCAATCGTTTTGCGGCGTTGTTCCAATCTTACACATCTCTGCATATATAGCAACACAAGAGTTGGATTCTAATTGATGAATTGTAATGGATGAAAGATTAGTAATTCTACTGCTATGATTTTATTTTTACCAATCAATCAACTAAATATTGTATTAAATCTCTAGAATCCCGTGAATAAAGTGGAAAAGTGTATATATATATTTTTTTCTACGAATTTTCGTGACACCAGTTTATATGTGATCGTGATATATACAAGCCCTAGCTAAACGTTTTGTCAATAATCAAAAAGTCTAATTAAGTATACGGTCGATCCAAATTTGAAATAAGTAAGGCAAATAAAGATAAATGATGAACCTTGAATATCCCAAGGCTCGAGCTTGTTGAGATCAACATCGCGAATAACATCGAGGTCGATCTTGATGTTGGAGATTTTCTTGCGGAGGTAATACTGCAAGAGCTCTTCCTCGGTCGGGTGGAACCTAAACCCAGGAGGTACTTGAGACTGTCCATTTACTGATATGTTCATTGTTAAAGATAAAAGAAGAAGAAGAAGAAGAATATGGTAGAAAAAGTTTGTAACTAACCCAAAAAGTGAGAGCAAAGATGAAGAAGAAGATAGAAATGTGGTATATATATATACGTTTATACTCTGAGGAAACTGGCACACACAAAAAGACATGCATGAGGAAAATGCATGTGTCTTTTTGCTCTCACTTTCTTTTCTCTTTCTAATAAGTTTTCCTATAAAAAAATGGGAGTATTAGTTGTTTTTTTATCCCCGATATTTGGTGTTTCGTTATGTCATAATTCCGTCGCATGTGCCGCCACTTGCAAATAAACATATGAAGCTTATTAGCCTCCAACAGGTTAATTATTATTACATTTATAATTTTAAATGTTTGTTAATATTCCTGAAATTAAACTGATGTAGAATGAACGATCCTTGCTTGGCTAATTACCACCCGCACATAAGCGTCATCTTCGTTCAAGCAAGATAGCCCAAGTCTCTCGCAAAAAAAGTCTATTTTAGTGGCTTCCTCGTATAAGTGTAGCAAACAAAAGCAAAACTACCTTACGGTGTATGCACAAACGTTCACGATATAAAGTTTTTTTTCTTCTTTTTGCTGAAGTGACCTGATACTAAAGTTGATCCGTTGTTAAAAATAAACCACTATAAAAAGTAATAAAAATCGTTTTATTTTGAAATAAAGGAGGGTCTGTTGTTGTTAATTAATGGTAATCAGTAAATTAGTCGGGAGAAATAAATAGTAAAAGGGGGAGAGAGAAAGAATGTGGGATCATATCACGTAACTATTGGGTAAAAGTAGGGTCCGCGTGGGATCCACATATCAACTGTAATGTAGGAAGAAAGCCCACATCGCTACGATGACCTTCGACCTTAAAAATCTCCATGGACAAGACATTAGTCATTTTGTTTAATATAGAAAAAGATTGCAGTTTTGTATATAAAAAGTGTAATTCGAATGATGAGTGATGGCGAAGAAGGAATGTTATGTGTTGAAGAGTTCGTTAATATATTGTGTGCTAGATACAACCTCGTATACTATTAAAAGTTTAAAACCTATGTCGATGTATTCAAATAACTTCAGATAGGTCATTAGAGTACAGAGTGATGCAAAGAAAATGATAGACTTGGTGAGTGATGAGATATACTACAAGAAAATTCACAACCTCCTCATGGAAATTAAAAGATGGAGACTGAAATTCAAAGAGGTAAGATCTTTTTCAAGCCGTGTTCGAATACATGTGCATGTAACATTGCAAAAAAGGGTCTGAGATTCGTATTTCACATGCATATATATGGCTCAACCGGACTAATCATCATATCTTAAGTTTTAACGTACCTAGTACTCAAGAGGAGAGAGTACGAGAATTTACCCTAAAAATTTGAATTATTGTGTTTGCTTATATTCGAATGACGACATCAATCTAGAAGATCAGTGTTTACTAATGTCTGCGAAGTAAGTACGTACGTATGTTGTAGATTTTGTGGGGACCAATTTACAGACGGTTATTTCTGAATTTGTTTTTTTAAACCTGGGTATCATGTAATATGGATTAATACTCGTTTGGCATATAGATGAAGAAAGTTTGATTAGCCTAATCAAATTTAACGGTTTGGCATACTCGTTTGGCATACAGCTTAAATATCTCTATATATACATGCATTCATTTATATCGAAATTTTTTCTACAAGATGAAGAAAGTTTGCATGGGAAGCAATCTTAATCTGATTTATTATCGTCAAATTAGTTTATCTTTTTTGGTCAACATCGTAAAAAATTGTTAAACCTTAATGGTGAGACGTCATATGACTATGCACTCGTGCTTGTCGGACGAGGGTCAAAATGGAGTTTTATATGTTAAAGATCCCTTTTCTTAAGTTCACCTCTTGCAATGACGTATATGACATAGTAAGTCATGTTCAAGAGATATACAATTGTTGCAAAAATTTTTTGTATAAGTGATCAAATTCAAGAGTATACTATCATCGATGAAATAGTATTATGCAATCCTTGAACGATGTAAGCAAACAAAAAAGTAATATGTGATTTGTTTAGTAACTTTCGTACATGTACATCTTAATAGCAAATTAAAGACATGCTTAGTGTATTATATAAGAAATATAAACATAATTAAATACAAAAATCTATAAACCATCATTCATTCTACAATAACAGAGGGTTCCATAAACTCATAACGACGTCCAGTGGCGAATGCAGGATTTAACTAAACTGGGGTCAATATATCATTTAAAATATGAAAAATATGTTATATGGGGTCATAGAAGGATTCGAACCAGGTCTTATGGGTTCATAAGGCATATTTTACCAGTAGAGCTACTGATTTTTATGGGATTTCATGTACATTTGAACACTTTATAGAATTTAAACGGTGTCATTTGACACCGTGTCCTTGGTAGTGGATAGTGGCGACGTCTAGCTCGTTACGGAATATTGGTGAAACTTTTAAAAAAAATCGGCTAAACAATGAGGGGAAAGTTCAGAAGAGTATAGAAAATTAGAGCAATTGGCTAGAGAAAATCGTATGAAATCGTGGAGAAAGAATATATGAAATGGACGTACGATCTGTCATTTCATAATGATTATAAAGTCTCAATTTATTTAGACTTTAGAGATAAATATATTATATTAAGGACCTACCGTTGCCTAAATTGTATTTGCACGTGTTCCTTGAAACACCCATTTCCGTTGTAACTCGCTACAAAATATCATCTATGGTCTTTTGGTTTTCGTTAATAACGATCCTCTTTTACGTTTGTTCTTGTTATTTGAATTTTGTAACTATTTCTGAGTATATTGAAATTTATCACAGGCATGCGATAGTCATTTACAAGTGAAAGCCAAAACTAAATTTCATTCCAAGTCGGTCGTCCGTAGTCGCTACAAGACGAAATCATTTCTGCTTTGTTACGATTGATAAAAAGGTGAACTCCTCAAGGCATTGAAAAGGAGACTTTTTGGACTCTTCTAGAGAAGTCTCATTAACTAGTTAGTTGATGAGTATTTAACAGGTCTTTTACTCTTTGTTGGTACTCTTTCTCAATTGAAGTTGTTAAAGAGATTCGTGAATCGTGAACACGTTTTGTGTGAACTATTTACTCGCCTTGTATAAAGAATTACACGACTGAACGTATACAGTTAGGTCATTTTACTTGCGCACAAATGTTAGGAAGTCAAGCTTCTATATCCATTAGTTTACTTTGTTTTTGTTCAGTTTTGATTCTTGTTAAGACGTACAAAATTTTACTTTTTTATACTGATTATACGAAAACTTTCTAAATCCGTAACTAACGAAATAATTTAAAGATGCGAATACCATAATATAGGTGAGTGTATTTTTTAATGTGTTCGTTTGTTTTGGTCCTTTTTTCTTACAAATATTAGTTTGTGAAGATAGCGGTGGCCACCAAAGTGAAAAATTCCAATTCAAAAATTGTATACACATCTACAATACTCTACTAATTTTGTCAAAAATTTAATGTTTATTTTGTCGTTTAAGGTATTATATAGTAAGACAATGTTAATACATTCCAAGTTTGCTGGTTGTTAATGCAGCTAGGACAGCTGAAATCGAATCATTATTAGATTTTTAATAAATTATTTGTCGTTTAATATTTGTGTTCTTCCGAACTCTGGTATCTCATGCATGAGAGAAAGTTACGTACATTTGTTTCATTAAATCCCTAATATACTAAAGCACAAGTCACTCGCCCAATGGCAGAATGACATGTGTCAAGTTTAAGTAAAAAACGTTAATTCTTATTTAAAATTTCCACGTCATACTAATTGTCTTCAAAACAATCAATCTAATTTAAACCAAAACGAAATGGAAGCAAATAATAGAGAAGCCCATATCAAAGTCCAAACATATAAAAGCCCATTAAAAAAATATCATGTTTGTTTGGTTTTGCTACCCACGATTGTGAAATCCCTAATTTTTCGGTTGAAACCATGATAACATCACGTTGCTTTCATCGGTTAAAACCCCTGATTTTTCGACAACAAAGTACCATGATCATAAACTTAAAATCATGCCACGAATCACGATTAAACCTGATGCATCTCAAAGCCAAATCAATTCTTCTTCCTCGATTCATTTGTTGTTTCCTGGTTTTCCATCCATCTTCTATTTTTTCTCTCATCTTTTCAAGCTCCGAAATATGATTCATAAGCGATATCACTACCAAAGCAATGATTTGTGCCATGTTTTCTCAGATTCATCATATCTTTTGTTGTCCCAGATCTTTTATTCTGTTTTTCGTCCAACCGAGTAGAGCCACATTAGCTTCACAGGTTCTTTTACTATCCCTCTTGCATACTCATTTCAATGTTTTTCTCATTTTAATATTGTCTCATTTCTCTTATCAAGTTAATCATGCCAGTGCAGAATTCCTCGAAAAATGAATGGAAAATTAGAGCTTTTGTGTCTTGAAGTCTTTTCTTTGGAGGAAAAGGTACGCATGAGTATAGCGAAGGATTGATTTGTATAGTATGTTTTTATTTTACAAATCTAAGCTTTGATTAAATGGTTTATGTGACAGGGAGATAGGATTCAATCTTCTGTGAAAGGAATTGAAGGAAGGATGAATTTTGAAGTAGTGGATAACAATGGCGGTTTCAGGGGAACCACAAACCCTCACAAAATCAGGTTCTTATTAAATACCTATATGAAACCGTGTGATCATATCCATAAAGCTTCAGTTTCTTCCCATTTACGGAGATTGAAAGTCAAGCTAATGTTAGTGATTTTTCATTGACATGTTACTTCTTTTAAGCTATACGTGTTTTTAATCATTACAGCAATCGATTTTGATCAGCATACTTTATTTCCTCTTATGTTCGTACACACATATTTGGTGAAATGGTTAGCATGAGTGTTGTTAGAGATAAACTCTTTTTAACAATTCATCAAAGTTGTTGGATTTACAACTTTTAAGTTTGGTATATAAACGGTTTTTCTTATTATTTTGCAGTCTTGCGGCTTTGTTCTTCCCTATATCAGCAAAAGCTACGTTTGGTGAGAAATGAAT
Organism: Microthlaspi erraticum; assembly: GCA_902728155.2. Classification (NCBI taxonomy): domain Eukaryota; kingdom Viridiplantae; phylum Streptophyta; class Magnoliopsida; order Brassicales; family Brassicaceae; genus Microthlaspi; species Microthlaspi erraticum. The sequence continues at coordinate 105,735 of CACVBM020001194.1, forward strand.
TTTTAAATAAATAACGTAAGTCAATCACATTTTCAAAATAGACTCTTCTTCCTTGATACTGAATTTAATGCAGAGGGAAATACGATGATGAATCAAGAGTTTAAGAAGTGTATACATAAAGATGATTTGTATTAGCATTTTGCCATTGTGACTAAAGTTTGGATCTTCTGTCTTTTAAGGTTTGGCAAATAAAAAGACGGTGACCATTCAGCCAGCTGACAAGGAGCAAGGTGTGGTACTCAGAACCACCAAGACCAAGAAGCAAAACAAACTTAAACTTTTTGTTAACAAGTTTGTCGTCAAGAAGGAGTTCAGTACAGAAACAGCTGACAAAGATTAAAAACATAGATGCATAATGGAAATGCTTTGGTTCAGCAATCAAATGTATTAAAAAAAGACCGACCTTCAATCCTTTGATCAAATTGAATGGTTCAATATGATACTTCTTTTTCTTTTTCATATACAATTACTCTAATTATAGTGATTTCATTTCATATATATATATATATATTGTTATTTGTTCATATACTATAAAATATATTTGAATTTTGTTAATGTATATGTATCCTTATTTTTCATTATCTAAATAATAAAAATGGTTTACTATTATAAACCGTTTTGTTTTATCCCTATTCTCACTTCCAATTTCATGTACTTAAAAAAGTTATGATTAACACAGTAGTTTAGTTTGATGGAAAAAAAATATTGAAAATAAAATTGTTCCGTGCGTACGCACGGGGGAACACTAGTATTAAATAAATCAAATGTCATCAATTATGGACTTATGGTAACAGATCGAGCGACGATCAAATACGCCTGATTTTCGGTGAGGTGAAGGCGAGAATAAACAAAAGACGTAGATTTCATAAGGCCCATTACTGTATTTGGGCCTAAATAACACATTCAAAGCGATTTTTCTTTTGTTAGATCGAACGTCTGAAAAGATAGTAGTCTATATGCAGAAGCTTTTAACGGTTCAGATCGCTATATAAATAATGACGAAGATCGATGATAACAACCGTAGATAAACTACGATCCAACGGTTCACAGTCTTTCAAGAATATTAACCCTAGTAAGTTTCTCTTCCGCTGCTATAAAAGCACTTTCTAACGTGGCCAAATCCTTTCGTGCCACTCCCTTTTCCAAGTGTCGGTAAGATCTGATCTGCATTTCTTGCTCAGTATTCTTTTATTTATTTTTTTATTATAACAGTGATCAATTTTATCTTGAATGATTTTTATAATGTCTTTATTTAATGGTTTTTCTAAATTAATATGTTAAATTTTATTGATATAAATTAGCAGTAGGGATAAGAATGTACCTAATGATGATGAATTTGGAGGATCTCTCTTTTTTTATTTTTTTAATAATAATACTTGCGTGCTAAGAGAAAAGATAAATCCAAAACCTATACTAAATACTACAATTCTTAGCTTTTATTTTGTATAAAAGCGAGAAATCTTTTTTTCTTTCTTTTTCTTTAAAGAAAACACAAATTCCTATGATATATTCGGTATTTTATGCTAACTTTATTTTTGTTTTTATGTTTCCTTAAGGTGAGAATTGAACCCATGAATCCCAGGCTTCCATTCTACCGTACGACATACAGCGATCCAAATGATACAAATTTTGGTATCCCGATCTTCTGGCATTATGACAAGGCTGAGCTTGCCAGTAAAGAAGAATTTACTGGCATATACCAAAAGATCGATGACGCTCTAAAGATAGTTGATAAAAAATATCACATTTTAAGCCTGTCGGTCTATGGAGATTTCGCTCATCTTGGAGATGTGGAAGGCCTTTTTAGTGGTTGGCCATGTACAGTCATGGCCAAACACATTCCTAAAAGATACCCGTTCTGCACAGATGAGATATGTGATGGAGGTAATTGCCTTGGTGATTATTTTTAGGATCGACACTATTTTGGGTTTTGTATTTATAACTTTTTTATTTGTTTTTTTTTTTTTTTAAAGCTAAACCACGAAAGACAAAAGAACCAGATCCTACATCTCTTATGGCAGTGGCTGAAGACATTCACCTCTTTATCCAGAGCAATGACCCTCCTCGCAACATTTGCCTGATAAGCTCTGACCCAGATTTCGCTTTTCTTATCCAAGAGCTTGCTACCGCCGGTTACACTGTGTTGCTCGCCTCTTACCATGATGCAGAACCATCACTGGGAAGGTATGCGTACTTCAAGTGGCATTGGCATCTCATGAGGGGAGGAAATGGCCCACTTAATCATTTTCCAGATCCAGTCTATTTCAAGTGACTAATTTCTTTCTTGTTCCATGTGGCTAAGTAGATGGTATAAAATATTAATTAAACAATCGCTTTTGACTCTTTCTAGAAAACTTGAATCGCTTTCCGTAGCTCCTGCTTCTTCTAGTTCCAAAACCGTAATAATTCGCTACGCATACACAAATTCACGTCGATATCATCTCTATAAGGAAAATTAAAGTGATTCTACCAGACGGGGAAATGTGGATCGATGGTTCTCTTCCAATTCCTCCGATTTAGTGCAGTAAGCAACATTCTATACCAAACGTTTGAGAATTCGACATCTTTGTTTTGGTTTTTGATTAGTTTTTCGTTAAAAGAAAGTGGACTAAAGTAGGAACTTTTGACTAAGATGAGAATTGGTTTTGGTAGAATGGAAAACTAAGCTTAGTTGATGCGAGAATCAAATATAAGTTTCTTAAAATCAAAGATTGAGACAGTCTCACCATCTCGCTATATACACACACAATAAAGAAACAAGCCCTTCAACCAAAGATAAAGAAACAGTGGGGGCGTAGATTACTCACAGATGTTTATCAAACCGGGGTCTTGTGTCAGGAACGCGTAACAAACAAGACTCTCTCGAGCGGCACTAGCTACACACTGGTGACAAGAAGCATGACCAGAGCACTAAGTGGTGAGAGGTTTGATTTGCAGAAGATTTGCCAAGTGGGTTGTCTCTGGATGACATATCTTGTCTTGAGACTAGGTTGATACTAGTGCTTTTTCAGCAAACAAATCGCTTGTCTTGGGATGATTTAAGGAGGGGGTTGAGTCCGCTGAAAGAAATTACTGTCATTTGAACAATAAAGTGTTCGCGATTTGAGGAAAATTCCAAGACTAGATATGCACCAGGGGACGATCCAGTTGATCAATTATATGGTCCTTGTACGAGCTGAATATGTACAAGAGTCATACCTGCAGTTTTACATAGAGCACTTGTTGGATTCTTCTGTGACTCCAGGATGACTTCTCCCTGACATTGTGAGCACTAGAAATTTTTTTCAAAGTGTAACTACATCTACTTTTAAGTGATAATAATATCATAGTCGAGAGAATATGACTTACATGAGCAAAGGCAGCATTTCTTCCTTGTTGAATGTCATAAGAGGACGAACAGTATTAAGACAAGAGCATCACAGACCAAAACCCAATCCTTGGAGTCCAGCTCAGTTACAAGTGACTGGAATATCTAACACAAAGCATATTGATTAGTCATGAAAACACCTCCTAATTTCCACAGCATTCACGGAAAGACACCAGCATTGATTCATTTTAAGGAGGAGTTGAGTCATACATATAACACAATCACTGAATATATAGTGTCGGATGAGCGTGGTTGAAGGGTTTGACCCTTGCTGTACAAGACTCTAATCGAGTCATATCTAATCAACGTAAATGCAGAATATTCTAATATCTATCACGTCCTCCGGCCTTTCGGGATAGGGATTTCGCAAACCCATTCTTGTTTTAGTGACAAACTAATCATTGATGCATGGATGATCATCTGACAAGCTAAAGCTGTCCACCGCTAGACCAATCAGATCCATAACGAACTTACTTACTCTTGGAAGCCACTGTTGCGAGGAAGAAGACTCGGAAACTGCCATTTGTTTTCGATGATGATGATGATGGTGCTTTGTCGCTGAGGTT